>CAIGQZ010033160.1:0-10197 GCA_903798205.1 Danio tinwini
TAGAAATACAGTCTAACTTTACGGTAACTTAAAATTGGAGTCAGATTAAATTCGGAGCTAAAAAAAAATTATATATAAAAAAATTCTATAAATAAACAACTAAATTATTTTCAGAAGCACTAGAAAAGGCTTACATGCATTTAATCTTCGACCATGCTGTTAGTTTTGTCATTAGGCTAATAGATGGAGTTCTACAGAGCTTTACAATAACAGATTTGTGCATATACGTTAGATTAGTCAGTACTGAAGCTAAATCTGGAGCTAATCTAACAAAATCACTTATGATGAAGGTCCAAAATCCAAAATTAGTGCACCCAAATGTATATATTAAACATAATTAAATTATTATGTAAAACAATCATTTAGATTTAGAATATTTTCTATACGAAGCTTTACAGCAGGGGTCTCCCTCCTCTCCTTGATGCCCCGAGATATAACGAGAACCCCCCCCCCCAACAAATATTTTTGAATCACTATCATTGTTGTGCAGCCACATATAGGTTTTGACCCCTCACCTACTGGACATTTAACGTACTGTACTATATATTCGGGATACTTTCTGTAAAATAAATATATTCATTCATTCATTTTCTGGTCGGCCTAGTCCCTTTATTAATCCAGGGTCGCCACAGCAGAATGAACCGCCAACTTATCCAGCACGATTTTAAGCAGCTGCAACCCTTCCAGCTGCAACCCATCTCTGGGAAACACCCACACACTCATTCACTACGGACAATTTAGCTTACCCAATTTACCTAAACATGCCATAGAATATGTTGATACACTGTTTAAATTGTTCTGATATCTACAAGGTATGTGGCTTAGGTACATGCAAAATTTCTCCATAAAAAAATATATATATAGGTCCATTTACAACCAAAAAAGTTGGCCCTTGAATGGAAACGTTTGATTTAACTGATTATATAGACAAAAGGAATATATATATATATAATATTATAATGCTTTAATTGTTGTAATCTCAATGTATGTATGTACTGAAAATGTATGCCTAGGTATGTCCAGATTTTCATTCTATGGCACCTTTTCACATTACTCAGTTTCATCAGTATACTTAAAGGACTACAGATTCTTGACTTCTCTTTGTTGTTGTTGTTATCCTTTATGCTCATGTTAAATGTTCTCTCAGACTCTCTTCTCAGGAGTCAGTGGTGTGTTGCTGGTGTTCGCCATCCTTGAGGTCATCATCTCCATCTGCCTATCTCTGTTTGCCTGTAAAGTCACCTGCTGCTATTATCCTCAGGTGAGAAGTTCATCAGCTGAACTCATCAGATAAGTTTAGGCGTACAGGACATAGCTACTTTTAAGGGTTGAAGTTGTGAGATTTCACAAGAACCAACCAACTCAATAATTGTCTTTAATTATTTACTCTTAAATGTCCATACCTTTTGAAGTCCATGTTAACCAGAAGTTGCTGCAGACTTTTATTTGAAAATGAAGACTTATTTAATAATTTCATTATTTTGATTAAATATTACGAAAACATTTGGCTGTTGAGGCGACAACAACCAACAACAATCTCTTGCGCCTACACTTACTACATGGGTGCCTAAACTCTATCCTGCAGGGCCGCTGTCATGCAAAGTTTCATTCCAATGCCAATCAGACACACCTAGGCTAGCAAATCAAGGTCTAACTAGGCTTTCTAGAAACATCTTAATAGATTGAGTGATGAGGGGCTGGCCGCTGGACCCAGAGAGGGACACCACTGGTATCACCACTCACTTTCTGGTAATCTTTAATTCAATTTTAGTTTTTTGGAAGAATTTGGGTGTTTAAAAATAATTGTATGATTAAGAAAAAGAAAAAGCCATACTATCAGGTGTGTGGGTGTGAGGATCTAGACATTTTCAGAAGGAAAATGGAGATCACTTGAAGGAATAGCTCACTAATTTTCCTTCAGCTTATTCTCTGCTTTAACAAGGGTTGGCACAGTGGAATGAACCACCAGGCTGAGATCAGAAAACTCTGCAAAAAAATAAACTATTGCAATTTTATGCAGTTAACACCAGATTTTTCATTGTGCGCTCATTCATTTTGCTTTCTGTTCCATCATTTTTTGCGGATGTAAAATCTTTGCTTGCCAGTTGAAAACTCTGCAGCTCAGTAGGCAGTATCTTCCCTCCGGGATGAAATACCTTATTCTATTGGTCAGTCTTGATTGAGGTCATAGGTTGGCCACACCCATAACGTTTTCACATGATTGGACTGGGCGTGGACTCCCTTCACTGACAAGAGCGAGCAACAGGTCTTTATCAAGGTAAGTTAAAGGGCACCTATGGTGAAAAATCTACTTTTCAAGCTGTTTGGACAGACATATGTGTAGGTATAGTGTATAGAGCGTCATATTGGGCTGATATAAACACACTCAGTCCTTTTTTTAAAATTTAACAACATAAAAACGGTGGAGCAGTTGGAGCGGTTTTGAGATCGACCGCAACTTGACGTAGGAGTGCGGTCCCCCCGCCCACCAATATTGATTGACGGGTGGCCATTACCATCTCCTCAGTATGTTGTTTCACGTCCACCATTTTCAGCGTGTGTGTCAAAGCGACGTCACCAAAGAAACACAGAAGCTCCCTGTCATGTTAACTAGGTGCAGCTGGAAAGTGCGAGCGCGCTGCCTCACGTGCGCGTCCCTCCATTGGAAATAACGAACTAACGACGCACAGCGCCATGCATTTCGCGTTGTCGCGAGTGAAAGTGACGACCGTGGGCTTTGCTCACTATTCTGCCGCCTAGGTCGCCTCTATGGATGCGCTGTCCCTGCTCAGGACACTGTTTATATTTCTGCCGCGCCACAGAGCGTTATCTGAATAGTTTCATTTTAAATAACATGCGAATGTGCGCGTCTGGTGTGCCGCATCGTGGCTCTGAGCGACGCGTCCGGTGTATGACGCCCTTTAGTTATAGCCTCAAGCAGGTCAACCAGAAGTGCCGCTCTGCGCCACGCAGCGTCGCGCCACTCAGCGGCATGCTTTTCTGAATTCTAAACATAAGTTTCTATCAGGTGACACACACCGGCGCTGCAAGTGTGCGATACTTTCAACTGTCATGTGCGCGCCGTGTCGCGGTGCATCCGGTGTGTGATGCCCTTCAGTCACAGTTAATTCAGTGTGCTTTATTAGTCTCGGTGTAGGCTACAAGCTCGGAGCTTTAAACTAGCACACAGTTGGTTGTAAAACTATACAAAGACACAAATGATTTGTCCTCTCTGCTTGGTCTGTGTCTGAGTCGTACACGTACAGCTGGTTGTACCTGGTTTGTACACTCATGTTGCTTCTCTCTGTCTGCCTTTCTATTACACAAAGCGGGGGAGCTCTTGGCTCCGCCCCCTTGTTAACTTGGGCGGGAAGTCGAAACTAATTTTCATGTGAAGCAACACGCCCCTAAAACAGCAAACTGTGTACACGCCCCCAAAATGGCACTTTTTAACACATCATAATAAAAAAATCTGAATTGTGTTTTGAACTGAACCTAAACTGGCACACTCAGAAGAACCATAATATCAATATTACATCTTTAAAAAGGGGTAAAATCGGTGCCCTTTAACTGAAACTGTATAACTTGTATATTACCATCCACATTTCCCATCTGATAATAAACTAAGCTCTGTGTAGTCAGTGATCCTGATGAATACTCTCGATTAACCAACATTAGCTGTCAGCCATCAGTAGTGTATAGCTGCAAAGGGCAATGCAAGGCCAGTGTATTTTGGAAAATATACATTGATGTGCCATTACCATGTCTGTAGATGATGGCCAGTTGTACAATAGGCCTGCTAACAGATTGGGATACTTTATTATTGACAGCCCATTGATCTTCAGTTACACTCAAGAGCTATTGTCTCTTTGAACTGGAGCATCATCTTCATAGAGATTCTCCACTGTTAGAAAATGTAGTAGTGAGTGTATACTGTATAAAGAGTAATATTTTGAACACAGGCCCTTTTATCAGGTTCTTTTTATCTGGAGTCCATAGGTAAAAGGAAAAAGGGTTACATATGCCACAAAGGATTATGGCAGGTCTGAAGGCAAATGGAGGTTCAACCGGGTACTAATAAGGTGTACCTAATAGAGAGGCCTGTGAGGGTATACACACATATGTATGTATATATATTAGGGCTGTCAAAATTAGCGTGTTAACGCCTTGCGATTAATTTGACATATTTAACACGTTAAAAAAAAAATACACAGTTGGAGTTTTTTATTTCCTGTTGTGGTTGACGTGTGTTTAACATGCAAAGAAATATGGATAAGACCAAGCAAGCGATTTTAGAAGGAAAGTTTCAGTATAAAACAATATGGCATCACCAGGCTCTCCAGCGTTTCCTCCAGAGTTTCATGCAATTTCAGGTGTTTCATTTTTAATCTTTAGACTTTATCTGCAGTTCAGCAGTTCACTTTCATTCAGCAACACATTGTTCATGCCTCGTGACAATTATTTGATGAAAATATGGAGTAAGGACTGCTGGAAGAGTGCTGTTTTAATGGAATTTGATACCGCATGGCGAACGGACAGAAAAACCTCTTGAGTAATGAAATGTACTCAGTGAAATGACTCTAAGGGTGCTTTCACATCTGTGGATCGATTCTCTTGTTACGAAACAGGGATTAAAGTTGTTACAATGTTGCTCTTTGTTCTTGGTGCGGTTCGCTTTCACATGGCAAAGTTTCTAAACGGACCAAAAGAGCTTAAACAAGTCACGTGCAAGTAAACTCTCCCTACATTTGTCAGAGTTTCTCTGTTTATTTTGATTAGAGTCCCGCTCAGCTGTCATGCGCCCTTATTTAAATTTATGGCAATGATTTCTTTGAAAGATTTTTTTTTCTTTTTCCTTTATTTGATTAGTCTTATTATTAATATTATTTATTGATCTTTTGTAGTCTACCAGGGGTGGGATAGGCAGGAGTGGGTTTTAAATTTGCACTTGTTTTTTTTTGTTTCCTGAAAAACTCAATATTATAAAAAAAATTATGTCAATGAGCAATAACACATCATAAGTGAAAAGCTGTGCTTTAATAAGGTAATGAGGTAAGACTTTCTCATACAGAGCAGTTGGCTTATGCATAATAGGCTTTACATTATAGAGATAAATAACAGATAAACCAAGACTGCTGTTCAGTCAACTTTCCTAACAGATAAACAGCTCTTGTTATATATATAAATTTGGAATTTTAAAATTCCATGTGTGTTCAATAAAAAGTCGAGAGAGGATTTTCTTTGATGCAAAAGTATTAGTAATTTATTATATAGAAAGGCATAATTCAATATACAGAGCTCTGGGTCCACACAGATAAGTTAGTTATACAATGCTATCCAAGGCTCTTGTTGGGCACGGAACGTTCGAAACCGAAAAATGACCCAATATATAGATAGAAAAAAACAAACCGAGAGCTTGAGGGAAGGGCTCTTTACCTGTTGACTCATCTGCAACAAACTCCTCCTGCTTCCTGTATCTTTCTGGGAAACACTGCGCTGGTGTAATGTTATATTAGAAGAGAAAGTCAAAGCACAGCTGAAGACGGGATTCTGCTTCTGGTAAGACAATACATTACATACTAGAAAATACTTATTATCTCTGCGTTTTCTAAAGTAATAATAATGGATGTGTTTCCTTTATTTGGGAACAAATGGACCTTGAATGGCTTTTTCAGTGTAGGTGATGTAGATCATTTTAAACTTGAGCTGTGTTTTTTTCTGTTAATTAAACACACGTGATCATTACGCTTCTGCTAATTAAAAACGTTTCTGTATTTTGTGTGACGACTTTTGATGTTGAAAATTCAACTCTACAGTTTAACAAAGTGACTTTTAGGCTACGTTCACACTTGCAGGTCAATGTGGTCCAGATCTGATGTTTTAGCCCTCATGTGACTCAGATCTGTTGTGGTCATGGCAGTGTGAACAGCCACATGGCATCTGATCCTTTCTATTCAGATTTGTGCCACCTTCATATGTGGTATTAAATCTGGTACAAGTCTGATGTTTTGTGTGAACGGGTATGCTGGAATTGATGTGACTTTTACATCAACCGCGCACACACACTCGACTCGACACAGCTTTGTTCGCTGTTTTTCACTCTGACTCATGGAAAGTTCAGATCATTTTACTGACTCTGACCTCGGATTCGAGATGAACGAATCTTTTTTCTGAGTCATTTCGTTCAATTTGCCAAAATAACATTAAAATGTTACGAGATGCTTCTAAACACATCTACAACTAGCCCAAACGTTGATTACACTACTTTCTGAGTCATTCTTTCATCATGTAACAGCTTTTACTAGTATAGTTATAACTATACAGTTTCTAGTATATAAAGAGATGACTCGAAATCGAGGACTCGAGAAATGAACTTCCGGCTTCCATCCGGCTCTAAATGCATATGATTGGCTTCTGTCTCTCATTTGAAGAAAGAACGATTCAAACCCGATAGAGAACTAGAAAAAATGAACTAATCTTCTCCTTCACTGGCACAAATGTGCGCATGCGCGAATAAACGAATCACTCCCTGAGATGACTCATCGTTCTCGAGTGAAGATTTAGTCAAAATGAACGAATCGTTCAAGACTGGTTCGTGTACCCGCGTGACAAACTGAGGCATTGGATGTCACACACACACACAGGTATTCACCACGCACAAGTTAATGCCGGATCAATTAAAATAAATACCAGAACGCAATACACGAATATCTGACATTTCTCGGAAAAAGATTCAAAGTAAGGTTCAGATTAAGCACTGCCATGAACAGTTGCTGTACTTAGCAGCATACACGGCTTATTCGCCATTTGTGCCTTGCGAGCTCCAATGATCTCGCAGCACTCAAATTCCCGCATGCCCCTGTCCAAACTTCCGTTTGCACTTTATGCTGGAGCTCCTCACATGCCTTCTTTCAGCTTTCACTCGGCTGGTTCTTGGCCGCAAAAGCAACATGGTGGGTTTTAAAATGTCTCTTAACATTTGATGTTTTACAAGACGAAATGTGTTTGGTGCAGATCAGACAGGGCAGAGCAGCAGAGCCGTCAATGATTTATGCCCACTCATTTTGAAACTTTCGATGTTCTTCAGAATTTCTTTTCGCCATCATCACCACTCATGAACGTTGTTTGAATTTACGTGCGCGCTCGCGCGGTTACCATAGAAACGTAAGTTATTCACTGCGTCGCACACACGCATTGTTTGAAACGTCGAGTTTTTATTCTTTTTCCTACAAAATAAAATTACAATAACGAGGAAATTGTAAATGTATTTTCAATAGGAAACTGATTACTAGTGACGATTATCATTTTTTAAACTGTACAATTTTATTGAAGGGAGACAGCTGGAGAGCCACCTATTTTTGGTCAAAGAGCCACAGGTGGCTCGCGAGCCATAGGTTCCCGACCACTGGTCTAGACAGTGGCTCAGTGGTTAGTAATGTCACCTCACAGCAAGGTCACTGGTTTGAGTCCTGGCTTGGTCAGTTGGCGTTTTTGTGTGGAGTGTACATGTTCTCCCGGTTTTGGCGTGGGTTTCCTCCGGGTGCTCCAGTTTCCCCCACAGTCCAAACACATGCACTAACGAATCACTCTCTACCTTTACATTCACAATGAGGTGTAAGGTGCAAAACCAGTTTGAGCGGCTTTCTGATGATCTGCCCTAAGGCTAGGGGGAGAGTTTATATTTTGTTTGTGAGAAAGAACAACTTTTCAGAGCAAAACGCCAAATTCTTTGCTGCTGTACATAATTTTTTATTTGGTTTGGAAATTTCAACAGTCTGTTTAGAATATTTCCACAGTACAAAGTTATTAAGAGAAGACGTTCTCAGCCAAACGTAAGCACAACCAATGACAAAATGGTCCTGCAATCAAACAGGTTTTATTTTTTGAAAGTACACCATACATGAAGTAAAGTTTATATATAAACAAATTTCGAGAGGATCACGTGTTATGATTGTTCTCAACTGTTCCTGCATTAGCTTATGATCGATTATCCAATCAGATGATTCCTAACTCACTATAAGTAACCTGAGTTTTCTTATCTCAATATCTTCGTCTTGAGGAACCCCCCCACCCACCTCTACTTTCCCTCCTTTTTAGATGGGCGACACGGCGGCCCAGTGATTAGCACTGTTGCCTTACAGCAAATATGCCGCTGGTTTAAGTCCCTACTAAATCAGACGACATTTCTGTGTGGAGTTTTGCTTGTTCTCCCCGTGCTTGCGTGGGGTGGGGTTTCCCGGTTTCCTCCTACAGTCCGAATAACACGCACCCTAAGTAAATTAAACACACATAATTGATACCATAGTCAAGCTGTAAGCAAGCACTCCTCTCCTCAGTCATCCATTTCCACCATTCAGCTAGAATAAGCCGGGGGAGTTTATCGAGATCTACCTGAGCTCAAACTCCCCTCTCGCCCTGCAAACGGGAGGGAGCCCAGGGCTCGAGGATCTTACAAGCTCAGGGCTCTCTCCCAGGACAGCATGCCAAACAAGCTTTATTATCAATCCTCAGCTAAGTGTGAACTCTTAAAACTACAGTCGTGTCGTTACATGTTAACACTCCAACATTCCAGTGTATCCACCCTGAGTCTAAATCATGACTGGAAGAAATTTAAACAGTCTGTTTATAATATCTATTAGTTCCTCAAACCAGAACTAATCTTCATTAATTAAATCAGCCTTCATAGTTGGTTTGCTTTTTTTTCTAATAAAGTGTCACAATACGACTACCCTATGGTTGTGCCGCTGACACAAAATGCCTGTAACTGTTTTGTTAAAATGGAAATATTCACACTTTCGGATAATGTCTTATCATTGACCATATGACCAAAACTAAACAAGTAGCCTTAATTGAAACTGTTTTAGTTTCAGTTTTACTTCGACTTTAATTAGCACTCCTTGTGTGTTTATTGCCTCTTCTTGCTGAATCGCTGAATGCCTCCTCAATTGTAAGTCACTTTGGACGAAACATCTGCTAAATGACTACTTGTAATGTAAAGATTTGTTTAATCGAGTCGTTTGACCACAATGAGCAAAGACAGGCTTTCCAAACTACTCTTCATTACAAGTAACAAGTTTTGTGCTGTTGTCGCCACCTATTGGCTTAACAATGTAATAGGGGGTCTACAGAACAATAGTCTACAGAACAAACCATCACTATACAATAACTTGCCTAACTACCCAAACCTGCCTAGTTAACCTAATTAACCTAGTTAAGGCTTTAAATGTCACTTTAAGCTGTATAGAAGTGTAAAATATTATGTGCTGTCATAAAAGATAAAATAAATCAGTTATTAAAGATGAGTTATTAAAACTATTATGTTTAGAAATGTGTTCAAAAAATCTCTCCGTTAAACAGAAATTGAGGAAAAAAACAACATAAGGGCTAATAATTCAGACTTCAACTGTATATCTGAACCATAAAATCTCATTCCAGTACTTCTGTGACTATTTGATTGTTTGTAACTCAACTTTGTCTTTTGATTGTTCATAGACCTGGCATCATAACACTGTGGTGTGAAACCTGTGTCCGGATACACTTTAAATAAAAAATAAAACATTCCTGAGTGCTGCAGCTCATGTTTTCAGACGTAAAGACACATTCTGTCAAAGATAAGCTGAAGACAAAAGGTTTACCAGTGTCTATAACCACTACAGCATAACTGTATTTATGAATGTATTCAAACATATGAAGATATTAATGATAGAGCATACTAATTTAATAAATAAACTGGATTTTTTTACATATATAAAATCTAGAAAGTCTCCAAAAATGTAGATAGTCTATTGTATTGTTAATGGTATCCTCTTTTGCTTCATTATGATTTTGTAAAGGTTCATTTTATACTCTGAAACTGAAATGTCGACTGTCGGAGCCATGAATCCTTCAACAATTGTCATCCAGCTTCAGCCACTGACACAAACAAGAACTGTGACTGCGACCGGTTCTTCTGTGCCTGTTCACGTACAGTATGTAGCAGGAGTTTCACCTCTTCAAGGAATTCAGGCCTTTCTGAGAGGCCAACCAAAAGCCCTTGGGGTGAGAAATCTCCCTTAAACCCAGATAACACACATTAACACACAGCATGTTATTCTGTTTTACTTCATGAAATACTCTCGTCCTTCTTACACTGTTCTCTCTGATTCCTCACAGACTGTCCAGATAATGATCGGTGTGTTGACTTTCTTGTTTGGAATC
>CAIGQZ010033163.1:0-15007 GCA_903798205.1 Danio tinwini
TATATATATATATATATATATATATATATATATATATATATATATGTGTGTGTATATATATACATAAGATGTACTCTAATCTAAAATTTACATAAAAATTAAAATTTTATGAGCAATACATTTACAGGTAAGGGCATATGGCAATGAGTGCAAACCAGAGTGCAAACCAGAGTTGTGAAGATGTAAACATTATATAGTGCAAAAAGGCTTGTAAACATGTTGATAAAGTGTCATAGTGTATCGGGAGGTAATATGGTGTGATTAGCTAGCAGTCCAATGTAACATAAGGTGACCAGTGCAGATATGTGTGTGTGTGTGTGTGTGTGTGTGTGTGTGTGTGTGTGTGTTTGCGTGCGTGTGTTTTCATGTGTGTCAAAGTCCAAAGGTGCGTGGGGAGGGAGAGGGGAGTGGTGGCAGAGCTGGGAGAGAGTTCAACTTCCTGACAGCCTGATGGATGAAGCTGTCCTTCAGTCTATTGGTCCTGGCCTGAAGACTACGCAGTCTCCTCCCTGATGGCAGCAGACTGAAGAAGCTGTGCATTGGGTGGGTGAGATCTGCTGTTATGCAGAAGGCTTTTCGGGTGAGACAAGTGTTGTAAATTACCTGAAGGGAGGGGAGAGGTGCACCAATGATCTTCTCAGCTGTTCTCACTATTCGTTGAAGTGTTTTCCTGCAGGATGCGTTGCAGGCTCCAAACCACACAGTGATGCAGCTGGTCAGGATGTTCTCAATTGTGCCCCTGTAGAATGTGTGCATGATTGGGGCTGGTGTGCTTGCTCTTTTTAGTTTGCAGAGGAAGTAGAGACGCTGCTGTGATTTTTTGGCCAGTGCAGTGGTGTTTTTTGTCCAGGAGAGAGCCTCAGTGATGTGTACACCCAGGAACTTAGTGCTGCTCACACGTTCCACAGATGCACTGTTGATGGTCAGAGGAGCAAGCAGAGTGTGCTTTCCTGAAGTCAACAACAATCTCCTTCGTCTTATCCACATTCAGAAAAAGATTGTTGTCTCTGCACCACTCGGCCAGACGGCTCACCTCGCTTCTGTAGTTTGTCTCATAAAGAGATTGGACTTGTGAGATGGAGCACAGTCATGAGTCAGCAAGGTGAAGAGAATGGGGCTTAGCACACATCCCTGGGGGGCCCCAGTGTTTAGAGTGATGGTGCTGGATGTTTAACTGCCGGACCGTACTGCTTGTGGTCTTCCGATGAGAAAATCCAACAGCCAGTTACACAGAGAGGTGTTGAGCCCCAGCTGGACCAGTTTTTGGGTGAGCTGTTGGAGGATGATAGTGTTGAATGCTGAACTGAAGTCTATGAACAGCATTCGGATGTAGGAGTCCTTTTTTTTCCAGATGTGTGAGTGCTGAGTGGAGTGCAGTGGAGATGGCGTCATTAGTCGAGCGGTTGGACCGATATGCAAACTGAAAGGGGTCCAAGGAGAGGGGCAGGGCAGACTTGATGTGTTGCATGACGAGCCGTTCAAAGCACTTCATGATGATGGGAGTCAGTGCAATTGGGCGGAAGTCATTAAAGCAGGAAGGAGATGGCTTTTTTGGGACTGGAATGATGGTGGTTGCTTTGAAACAGGTGGGGATGACAGCCTGGGTTAGAGAGATGTTGAAAATGTCTGTGAAGACACTAGTGAGTTCTAATGCACAGTCCTGAGACAGAGTCATCACCTGGTCACCAGGGGGAGGTGGCATCTGTGCAGTGGTGCTGTTTTGTCCCTCAAAACGAGCAAAGAATGTGTTTAGCTCGTTCAGCAGAGAGATGGAGCTGTCACAGGTTGGGGTTTGTAGTCTGTGATGGTCTGAATTCCTTTCCACAGACTCCTTGTGTCTCTGCTGTCATGAAAGCGATGGGCTATTCCTCTTGAGTACTGTCTTTTAGCCTCTCTGATGCCACAGGAAAGGTTGGCTCTAGCTGTCTTTAGGCTGGCCTCATCTCCAGCTCTGAAGGCACTGTTCCGAGCCTTCAGGAGGCTGTGGACCTCTCCTGTCAGCCATGGCTTCTGATTGGGACGGACAGTGATGGTTTTGGTGACTGTTACATCCTCAGTGCATTTGTTGATGTAGGCTGTAACTGTCTCTGCATACTCCTGAAGGTCAGTGGTGTTGTTGTGGGTGGCAGCCTCCTTAAACATATCCCAGTCTGTGGTATTGAAGCAGTCTTGTAGAGCCTCTAAAGACCCTACTGGCCACACTTGTATCTCCTTGCAAACCTGTTTGGTGACTTTAACGATCGGTCTGTAAGCAGGCATTAGCATGACAGTTATGTGGTCTGAGGCACCGAGGTGGGGGAGGGGGAAAGCTTTGTAAGCTCCTCTCTGGGTGGTATAAACAAAGTCCAGTGTGTTATTGCCCCGTGTTGGAAAGTCTATGTGATGGTGTATTTTTGCAAATACACTTTTTTGATCAGCATGGTTAAAGTCCCCTGCCAGGATGAGAAAAGCATCTGCGTGGGCTGTCTGCTGGTCATTGATGTGCAGGTACAGGTCATTTAGTGCCTCACTCCTGTTATTAGCATTGGAGCTGGGAGGGATGTAGACAGCGAAAAGCAGTATGGCTGTGTATTCCCTTGGTAGATAGAACGGCCGGCACTTTATTATCATAAACTCCACCACTGGTGAGCAGTATTTGTGGACTACAACAGTATCGCGGCACCAGGACTCATTGCTGTAAACACAAAGCCCGCCCCCGCGGGTCTTACCTCCCGCGACGCTAGCTCTGTCTGCTCGGAAGCATTAGCTGGTCGAGCTGAATGGCGCTGTCCGGAACGTTGTCACTGAGCCAAGTTTCCATAAACACAAAAGCACAACAGTCCTTTACAGTCCTTTGAGATGAACGGAGTAGACGGATATAGTCCAGTTTGCTGTCTAGCGAGCGTACATTCGCTAGAATGATGGAGGGGATAGCAGGTTTGTGTGGGTTAGCCCCTAGCCTAGCTCGGATCCCTCCGCGATTGTCTCTCTTCCGCTTTCTCTCGCGCCGCTTGAGGCGCCTCCATTTCGGGCGAGGTGCTGAGGTGGGGGTCAGAGGATGAGTAGGCCTCCAGAGCAAACCGAGGTCTTGCAGCTCCTCAGCATCCGCAGAGTTTAACATGCAAAGTTTGGTTCTGCCCATGTCAAACAAAAATATTCGACTATATGCGCGCTTAAGGACATATAAACGCGACGAGGACGTACAGTAACACTGCGATGTACAAGACGAAAAACACAAAGACACCGTTTTGTCGGTAGAGAGAGAAGCCGCAGTGTGTGCACGCGCCGCCATCTTGTAATCTTGTAATCTCCTGATGTTGAATGTGGTTATACTCATGGCAGGTGTTATTTGATAGTTTGATAATTTATTTCACTGATTTGGCACCCGTCACACGTCATCAGGGAAATGGTTTGAATTTTCGCTTAGTAAAAAAACCATTAGTGTTCCATTTGGGACGACACTACATACATGTACTATGCTGTTGAGGGTGTAAGTGCATAAGTACATAGTGCATGAGTACATAGTGTATAGTGTGCCAATTGGGACACAGCTATTGTCTTGTTTTAAGAAATAATATGCCAAAATTAAGTAAGTTTTCCTTAAAACAAGCAAAATAATCTGCCAATGGGGTAAGCTAAATAATCTTGTTTTTCCTTTCGACATAAGATTATTTTGCTTACCCCATTGATTATTTTTATTATTATTATATATAAAAATAAATATATGAATGAAAAATGAAATATGAATGAAGAGTTCAGATGCAAAAACCTTTTTTTTGCCATAAAAGTGGATTTACTGAACACAGACCAGAGCTTGCAAAATTTAAGAACAGATGGCATTTAAAGGTTTTTGCATCTGAACTCTTCATTTGTATGTATAATCTTGTAATATATTATTATATTGGCAAAAATAGTGTGTGGTGTTACTTACTGTAGGCCATCCAAGAGTGAGTTTTATCTTTCATTACTGCTTAAAGCCTGCTTATTTTACCTGATGACCAAAATTTGAAGTGGGGAATTAAAATTTTAGTCTTTTATTATTAGTCATTATTAGTCTTTACCTTAAAATATGTATTTTTAAATTCAATAATGAATGACATCTATATAAATCAAACAAATCATTCATATATATATTTATATATATATATATATATAAGTCTAATTATTTATATATATATATATATATATATATATATGAAACAAAATACAAATTATTATCTTTTTATATGCCACATGCATTAATACTCACTAGACAAATGTAGCCAATGTGAGTACATTTTAATTTTTAGTTAAAATATGTAATAATGTATACATTATTTAAAAATTATTATTTAATTTATTGACCATCAAATGAAATATTAATATATTATTAATATAATGATTATAAATAACCATGACAAATAAGTCAACGACACATGAAACAAAGCTTTATTCAAACTTTTCTAACAGTCATGTATTAGAGACAGAACCGCATGTTCTGCTGCATCTCCATACCGCGGGGCCAGTTCTGCAGATGATCAGCGGGTCTTCATCTGTGTTTGCCATCATCATCACTGCTGCAGTCAGACTAAAACGGGGTTGGGACATGAGGGTATCCATGCCTGAGAAACCGACTCTAAAGATGAAGAGACCACAGCAACATCTGTCAGGGTCTCGTCCACAGCACTACAGCACCTCTGACATCATCTCCAGCACACCGCTGTGCTTCTTCATTGTCAACACACACGGCACCAGTCTGAGAACATTTCAGACATTTCACAAAACAATTTTATCACCTGTACAAATTAACAGATAAAACAAATGAATTATTGTTTTATTTAGTTTCATTGTGTCAACAACAGTGAATTCTACATCAGCACAAACACATCACACACTCAGCTGTCTGTTTAATGTTGTAATTTGCTGATCTGCAATACTTCTCATATATTTGTCAGACATTTAATAATTGTCTTTTTGTTTATGTAAATTCACATTTGAAGTGTAATGTTACAATCTTACTGAAGTTCCCACATAATAAAGATTTTAAGCAAAATAAAACAAACAACGCTACTATAAAGCATCTTTACATGTTCAGCAATTATACAGTTTACTGTACTCTACCCTTAGCTCAGCAAATGTGATTTAACTGAGAAGCGTCTATTTTTATTCCAATAACTTACATTTCAAAATGTCCGCGTCCCATTTTTTCTCAATATTATGACGTATCCTTTTCTCCTACTTCTTCTTCTCCATGCCAAATGCTTTCCCATGGCCTCCTGGGATAGATAAGTAACCATCTGAGAATACTCCGGAATCTGGGCAGAAGCAGTAGGGCATTCGGGGATTTCTCGCCTACACTTTTATAATCACTGAAGTTTCAAATGTACTTCTTTCGTCACTTACTGTTTTCTCCTATTATGTTGTAGGTAATTAAGTATACGTATGGCCGAATCTCACGAGAATTAGGGTAATTCTTGCCTACTCTTTTTTTGAACATTGGGGATTCAAACATACCCAATCGCTCGCCTTCTGCTTTTTCCATACCTAACAGAAGAGAAGTACGCGGTTTCGAATGCAGCCTTGGTGTGTTTGAAGATTTTCGACTTCAGCTCAAAGATCCAGATTTTAATGAATTTGTCAACCTCAGTTCAACTCTGGACTTACAAGACAGAGGTACACTCAAAAAAATTGCCTTCATCTACAAGTACCTCTTCCTCATCTGTACCAGAACGAAACTAGACCTGTTCAGTATCTTCCTGTGATACAGACATAATTTCATCCCCACAGTTATCTGTACTGTAAACTTCAGAATCTGCATCCTCTGTCAGAAGTCTAGCTTGGCCTGATACTTTCCCAATACCACAGTTTAGTTTTGATGGAGAAATACAACTGCAAAAGGCTCAACTTGCTCTTCAAACTGATGGTACTGTCCTAAGTCCCAATTCCAAGCTAAAGTCTGACATTTTGGATGCTTTATCCTCAGAAATATTAAAGTTCAAGGCATATCCTTCAAGTGCAGATCTTGATGATGTAGCTGCTGCTTTGATACAGAAGCATCCATGCCTAAAGGAAGAGGCTCTGTGAGTGGCTATTATGGCTGGAAAATTTTTACTAAAATATATGATGGCAAACTACAGAACAAACTTGAGAAACATAGGATGTTTTAAGCTAAACATCAATTCCTATAAGGGAAAATGATTCGTCGGAAGTCCTAAACAAGTGAAGAAACCAAGAAAAGCTGACTACTATCTGAGGTGACTAAAAGAAACAATGAGCAGGTTATCAAGGGGCTATTGAACAGATCATTTGCTCAACAGAGGCACGAGGCAGTAGAAGATTCATTGCTGAATTGATTAACAGATAGCCAGGACTCTTTACTGAGCGAGAGGTATGTCTTTAATGTAATGTAAGCCGATTAATTACTTGGATAGTTTTATACTTCTAAACTATGTTTTGAAGTACATCAGACAGTACATTAGGTTTATGTTCATTTTTGTAAATGTGTTTGTTATCTGTAAGTGTTGGTAAAGGAAGTATATGATGATGTCCTGTCTACTTTATCATCAACCTTATTCGACTCTTTTTTTCACCAGGTATCTGCAGAATTCAGCAGGATTACAACAATTCCTCTGGTGTCCAAGTTCATGGGTCAGCTTGATCATTTCTCCATCCAGCTCCTCACAATTTTCAAAAAGAAAGGAGGAACAGCCGCAAAGAAGATCACAGAAATCCTGTCAATTATGGATCAGGTATGTTGTCTAAATTCATCAACATTACTCTTAGGCCGAAAAATATTTATTTCAAGTATTATTATTTCATTATTTTTAACTCATTCTTTATTCAATTGTGTATTTATTCTAAAATTATGGATCTTTATTTAAAATTGTTTTGCTCTGTATTTATTATTTCAAAATAACTGTGTAGTGCTTTTGATTTAGGACCATTTGTTCATGGACGTATAGGCCAGAGTAGCTTGGTCAGGCCAAAGAGGTTGCCTACAAGAGTGGGGACAGGATCTTGTACAATAAGGCCAGAAACACACTGACAAAGGAGATTGGTGTGGCTAAGAAGAGCTATGCCAAAATGCTGCAAAACGACCCTGCATCATTGTGGAAAGGCCTGAAAGACATCACTAACTACAAGACACCATCCCCCAGCATGAACAGCAACAAACATCTTGCAAACGAGCTGAACATGTTCTACTGTAGATTTGACACCTCTGACCAGACACCCCACACCCGCCCGGACAATCTCCGTACACAGCCATCAACACCTCCTGCCATCTCCCTCTCCCCCCTGCACTTCAGATCAGTGAGGATAATGTGTGTCAGATCTTCTGTAAACAGCCATCAACACCTCCAGCCATCTCCCTCTCCCCCCTGCACTTAAGATCAGTGAGGATAATATGCGTCAGATCTTCAATAAAAAGAAGTGTAAGAAATCAACCTACGTTATAAGATTGATCAGGGATTTATTAGCTCATATCAATGACACGGATCTTGAAGATTTGAATCATTGATTCGACTCAATTGAGTCGGATTGAATCAGATCACAGGATTCACACTTTATCTAAAATTTGTCCCGCAAATACAGAAGTTTGTCCCACAAACAAATCGCATTTTACCAACCTAGTTTATATTATTTTCGTGGCCAACGATAATAACATAACACAGAATCGGGTTAACTTTTAGCAAGGTAACAGATCTACAGCTTGAGGCAATTACTTAGAAGCACATAAAACAAGAACACAGTTCTTACAAAAGGAGAACAAAGATTTATTGAGCTAAACTACAATACATGAAACTAACTACGTACTAATCAAACAACAAACAAATGCACACACACACATACACACAGGCAGTTCAGAGGATGCAAAATGCGTTAACAACCATTTCAAATTAATTTAGCCTTTCGTACTAGATCTTAGAATCACCTGAGAAACCACAAAAGCAGAGATTTGACTTACCTTTAACTGCTTAAGATCATATGCACCAGATCAGCAAGAGACAATTTGCTTGTGTTACTTGCAAATTTGTTGAAGTCTTCTGGACTGGGGATTGCTTCGCCGGGCTGGCCTGAGAATACACATGGCGCTCCTGATACGGTGGCTCCGGTGACGTCGTTGGGATTCCCATTTGTGAGCGGAGGCTGTTGTCCTGGGTTACCGGGGTAGCGGACGCTGCTGAGAGTTCATTTGCGGAAGTTTTGGTGGTCTGAAACTCAAGAGGTTTGCATCAAGAATTCGTGGTGACCCATTTGCATAGCAGGCAACTGGGGGCAGAGAGCACAGCTAGGCGCGAGCCAGCTTATGCAAAAAAGCCATGTTTTTGGGCTGCAGTGGGTTTTTAAGTGACCTGATCTGGTCCATCCCTCATGACGCTGACGTCCAATGAGCAGTTGCCATGAAGGGCGGGCCACGCCCCGTACCAGCGTAGCCAAAGTCACTTATTAACAGACTCCAAAAGATTGCACGTGGTAAAAAATCTCTTGTAAGATTGTAACTATCTGACATCAAATGTTACAAGACGAATACTGTTCGTACTACTAGTTTTTCATTTACACCAATGTATTGCAAATAAAAAGGGGTTTGGTTTAATACCAAGCAACAAACATTTCAGACACATACAGATCATTTTAACCTGTTATAAGGGTAAAACAACACATTATTAACCTGGTTGGTTAGAGTAAACACAGCACATAAGAAAACCTATGGCTTACTCAAAATGTTATATTTGCTTTGGTTTTAACATTTAGGAGATTGTTTAGTAAGTCTTAAGTCTTTCATTCGTCTGCATTAATTGCCAGGGATCTCTTTGTCTCATGGAATTTGTCCATCTGGCAGGATGTACAATGTCCCGAGGGCACACACATGGCCACAAAATCACATGGTCGGTCGTTCAAAAGTCTCTTGATAAAGGTCCCTGCCGGAACTTTATAAAACGTCATTGTATAGATGGTTTATTATTTTCAAAAATAGCTGCAGAGTTTCTGGACATCTGCTGCCATAGTATTGGGGGAAACAATCGAATAACTGTTATCCAGTTCTTGATGCCGGAAGCAATTTTGGGAGTTCAAGTTTCCAAGCCTGATTCGAACTCGTTCTGACCAGTGAGTCCTTTCAGAAGAGAAGGAAAGCACCAGGCCCAGACGGTTTTTCACCAGCCTGCCTATAAGAACCTGCGCTGACTAGCTGGCTCCCATTTTCCCACAGATCTTCAACAGATCACTGGAACAGCGCAAAGTTCCATCCAGCTTCAAATGCTCCACCATCATCCCAATACCAAAGAAACCAAAGATCACAGGACTCAATGACTACAGACCTGTTGCCTTGACATCTGTGGCCATGAAGTCATTCGGAAGACTAGTGCTAGCATATCTGAAAGACATCACTGGACCTTTGCTGGACCCCCTGCAGTTTGCCTATAGAGCAAACTGGTCTGTGGATGATGCAGTCAACATTGGACTGCATTTTAGTCTACAACATCTGGACAAACCAGGGAACTACGCAAGGATATTGTTTGTGGACTTCAGTTCTGCCTTTAACACCATCGTCCCATCACTGCTCGAGTACAAACTGACCCAGCTCTCTGTTCCTAGCTCTGTCTGTCAATGGATCACCAGCTTTCTGACAGATAGACAACAGCTAGTCAGAATGGGCCAAAATCACATCCGACAGCTGCACCATCAGCACTGGTGCCCCCCAGCGATGTGTTCTATCCCCACTGCTCTTCTCCCTGTACACCAACGACTGCACCACAAAAAAACCCTCCATCAAGCTCTTGAAGTTTGCTTATGACACTACTGTTATCGGCCTCATCCGGAACGGCGACAAGTCTGCATACAGGCAAGAGGTGGAGCAGCTGGCTGTATGGTGTAGATACAACAACCTGGAGCTGAACACGCTCAAAACAGTGGAGATGATAGTGGACTTTAGGAGAAACCCACCCTGCACTTCCCCCACTCACCATCATGAACAGCACTGTGGCGACAGTGAAGTCATTCAGGTTCCTGGGCACCACCATCTCTCAGGATCTGAAATGGGACATTTACATAGACTCTATTGTAAAGAAATCCCAGCAGAGACTGTACTTCCTTCGTCAGCTGAGGAAGTTCAACCTGCCACAGGAGCTGCTCGTACAGTTCTACTCAGCTGTCATCCAATCCATCCTCTGCACTTCAATTCAATTCAATTCATCTTTATTTGTATAGCGCTTATACAATGTAGATTGTGTCAAAGCAGCTTCACATGGAAGTTTATAGTGAATTGAAACAGTGTCAGTTCAGTTTTCAGTGTTAAGTTCAGTTCGGTTTAGCTCAGGTCAGTGTGGGTTAATAATCACTACTGAGAGTCCAAACACTGAAAAACAATTCCATCGATGCACAGCTCTACAGATCCTGAACCATGCAAGCCAGTGGCGACTGCGGCGAGGACAAAACTTCACCAATTGGCGAAAGTGAAGAATTTAAAAAACCTTGAGAGAAACCAGGCTCAGTGGGACACGACCATTTCTCCTATGGCCAAACGTCTTGTGCAGAGCTGCAGTCTAGGCGCAGAAGCTTGACCTCAGCGAAGACTCGTTTGTCCTGGAGCATCACAGGAATCAGTCTCATGCTCTCCACCATGACCACCACAGCAGCAGCTCAGGATACGGCCTGGTCCAGAAACCTTGGGATCATCTCGTCGCTGGTCTTGGATCGCATCAGTGGCACTGCATAGTCTGAGGGCCTCGAGATGAGAACCCCCAGGTGGAAATACAGAACAAGGAGAATAATTAGCGTAGCTCCTGTTCATAGTGTATATAAACAAGAAGCGAAATCCTGTGTGGGGCACATCCTGCGACATATCGCTATGTAATGCACTGAGTGTATGCTTTGCTAAAAAGATAGGTCTTTAATCTAGTTTTGAACTGTGAGAGTGTGTCTGAGCCTCGGACATTATCAGGAAGGCTATTCCAGAGTTTAGGGGCCATAAATGAGAAGGCGCGACCTCCTTTACTCGATTTTGCTATTCTAGGTACTACAAGAAGCCCTGAGTTTTGAGATCTTAAAGAGCGGGTTGGGTTGTAGTGAGACAGGAGGTTGGTTAGATAAACAGGAGCTAGATTATTTAAGGCTTTATAGGTAAGAAGCAATATTTTAAATTCAATACGAAACTTAACAGGCAGCCAGTGTAAGGAGGATAAAATTGGGGTGATATGATTATATTTTCTAGACCTGGTAAGAACTCTGGCAGCTGCATTTTGTACTAGCTGAAGTTTGTTAATAGAGGATGCTGGGCAACCAGCAAACAGAGCATTACAGTAATCCAGCCTAGAAGTCATGAAAGCATGCACTAGCTTTTCTGCATCTGAGATGGATAGCATATTTCGCAATTTAGCAATATTTCTTAGATGAAAGAAGGCAGTTTTTGTGACATGGGATATATGATTTTTAAAGGTTAAATTGCTGTCTAATATGACACCCAGATCTTTTATAGTAGAGCTAACGCTAACTTTGTATCCCTCTAATTGCAGGTCGAGTTGTGAGAACTGCTGTATACAGGATTTAGGCCCAATAAGTAATAATTCTGTTTTGTCTGAGTTTAAGAGAAGAAAATTGTTGGTCATCCAGTCTTTAACATCTTTAATACACTCAGTTAGCTTAGACAGTTTAGGCATCTCATCCGGTTTAGTTGAAATGTATAATTGAGTATCATCTGCATAGCAGTGAAAACTGATCCCATGTTTTCTAATAATGTCCCCCAGGGGAAGCATGTATATTGTAAACAGCAAAGGGCCTAAAACTGATCCTTGAGGGACCCCGTACTTTACCAGTCTTACTTGTGAAAGTTGTCCATTAATATTCACAAACTGGTAACGATCAGCTAAGTATGACCTAAACCATTGAAGAGCCTGTTCTTGGACACCTGTAGAATATAAGCTGTCTATGAGGATATTGTGATCAATGGTGTCAAAAGCGGCGCTAAGATCTAGTAGAACTAATAGTGAGATGCACCCTTGGTCAGCAGCTAAGAGTAAATCGTTGGTTATTTTCACTAATGCGGTTTCTGTGCTGTGATGAGGCCTGAAACCTGACTGAAACACTTCAAAAATATTGTTCATCTGCAGAAAGGAGCATAATTGGGTAGAAACAACTTTTTCAAGTATTTTAGACATAAATGGATGATTTGAAATAGGCCTATAATTAGCTAGGTTGCTGGGGTCCAGTTGTGGTTTCTTAATAATAGGTTTAATAACAGCTAGCTTGTAAGGATTTGGAACATGGCCTAAAGCTAAAGAAGAGTTGATAACGTTAAGGAGAGGTTCTCCTATAACAGGTAGCAAATCATTCAGTAATTTTGTTGGAATTGGATCTAACATACATGTAGCTGGTTTGGAACTATTTATAATTTTATCTAGCTCTTCCTGTTCTATGATTTTGAAGCATTGTAGGTTATTTTGATTCAGTGGAATGTTTACTGGATCTGGAGTATAAGGTGGTGCAGAAAGTTTAACATCTTCTATTTTCTGTCTAAAGTCTTCTATTTTATCACTGAAAAAATTCATGAAGTCATCACTACTAATATGCGGTGGGACATTTTGTTCCAAGGATGACTGATTATTTGTTAATTTAGCAATGGTGCTAAATAAAAAATCTAGGATTGTTATGATTATTTTTTAATCAGTTTGCGGAGGTGCTCAGCCCTGGCAGATTTAAGAGCCCTCCTATAGCTGGACATACTGTCTTTGTACGCAATTCTAAAAACCTCTAAGTTTGTTTTTTTCCATTTACGTTCCAGGGCACGGGTTGCTGTTTTGAGAGCTCGAGTATGACTATTGTACCATGGTGTAGTTTTGTTCTCTCTAGCCTTTTTTAATTTAATGGGTGCCACCGTATTTAGTGTGCTAGTAAAGATGGCATCCATACTGCTGGTTACTACATCAAGGTCATTTAGGTTTGCGGGTGTATTTCGAATTAAAAAAAGATCAGGTAAGTTACTTATGAATTCATCCTTAGTGGATGGAACGATAGTCCTACCAGGGCGGTATATTGGTGCAGATCTGATAATTTCAGGTGAACGCAGCTTATATAGCAAGAGGTAGTGGTCTGTAATATCATCACTTTGTGCTATAATGTCTACATCAAAGACCTCAATTCCGTAAGACAATATTAGATCTAATGTATGCTTTAAGCGATGGGTTGGACCAACCGCATTTTGTTTTATCCCAAGTGAATGTAGTAGATCCATAAAGGCGAGCCCTAGTGTATCATTGGAGTCATCTACATGGATGTTAAAGTCTCCTACAATTAGTATTTTATCAGTTTTAACTAGTAAGTCAGAAATAAAATCAGAAAACTCTTTTAGAAAATTGACATAGGGTCCTGGGGGTCTATATATGGTGATTATAGCAAGAGATATCGTAGGTTTTTGCATAATATCTGGTAGCATAACATTAAGAGCTAATACTTCAAAGGAGTTAAACATAAGTCCCTTTCTCTGACTAACATTAAGAATATCACTAAAGATTGATGCAACTCCGCCACCATGACCAGTTTGACGAGCCTCATGCTTGTATGAGAATCCTGGAGGAGTAGCTTCATTTAAGGTACATATGGGTACTGGTTCGGAAATGGGGTGTGGGGTGATGGAGGAGCATGTGACCACGGCTTCCCAAACCTACAATATGCTGCAGCAGCATTTAGGCGGTCCATGGTTGATGACCACTTGCTCATTGTCTGAACAAACTCGTTGTCAGAAGACTCGAGTTGCTGAAGAAGGCGTCTTTTCAGTTCCAGGTCTTCCTGAGCAAGGGCATCAGAGGAGAGCTTGCACTTTACCTTTCAGTTCTGTGACCACTGAGAGTGGCATCGAGTCTCTGGCGACGATGACCACTTGCTGTGGATGGAGAACCCTCTAAAACACTTTCTCCAGCAGAGATCAACATCCCAGTAGCCGGCTGTTCTGAGACTTCTGATACAATGTTAGAAGTCTCTATGCCTTCCGACAAAGCTACTGTTGCTGGAGATCCTCCCCAAACCAACTCACAAAGCTCAAAGAAGAGTAGGCCCACCCATCCATGCCCACTTTTCCGGCCACAATCAACAGCTTGCCGATAACGGAGGCGTATTGATTTTAATTTTGTAGTCACGTAACCTATAAGCACAAAACACAACCCAATTGAATAAAGGCAGATAATAAGTACACATTTATCTAAATATTAAATACTACATAAGTATTAAATAAATACAAACACACACACTTACATAAACTGGTTTAATTAGGGTATTTTACATTGTTTTCCTGAACAATGTAAAACACCCATACTGCAAGAATGAGATTAAAGAATGTTATATTTCTCATATTTACCGTTATTTATACAATAAAGATCACACGACAGTGTGTGTGCAGTCTAGATTGTAAAGCAAAACGATTTGATATCGTTTTGATGTTTCTATTATTGGATTGTAATCATTATTGAAACAAACACATACTGAAACAAACAAAGACACGTGGTGAAGCCCCTTTCCCCATCCCGACAACACAACAGAGGTTTTGTTGCATAACTAATAGTTTTCCATTTAAATTTTCAGATGTTCGTCAGCGTTTGTATTATTTATAAGCAAAAAACGTGTGAGCACACAACGTACCTTTTGTCATGTCCTCCTTTTTGTGGGGAAAATCTTTTCCCGTAGCCATGGCTTCCTCCGATGTCGGATAGTTCTCCAAAAAACGTAATATGTCGTAATATTTAATCTGACATGACTTCCAGTCAACATTTTTGATAGTCATGGATGTTTTATATTCAATTGTTACTTTAAGTAACAACTCGACCTCGTCGTCTGTCCACAAAAATACCTCTCTTGCCTTCTTTGCCATCGTGTTCATCGTTCAACCAGCGTTTGTTGACTAACCAAATGCGGAGCGAGACACATGCTTCCTGTTTATACTTGAACGCGCATGTCCAGAGTGCGCAAATGGTCACGTGATATACGTTTTTGGTGGAGTAGTGTGGACGGAGATAAGTTTGGAAACGCTAGATGAAACGCTAGTGTGGACGCGGATCGTTTT
>CAIGQZ010033163.1:35080-54929 GCA_903798205.1 Danio tinwini
CCCTTAACAGTTCACTTCCAAGCCAACCCAGTCACCTTCCACCTCAATCTCCCTCCACAGTACCGTATTGCACCCACCATTCATGTCTCCTTATTAAAATCTTATGTTGACCCTGTTTCTCCTGTTTCATCCCCGGCTCGTTCCTGCTGTTCCATTTACCATTCTCTCACCATCACGTTCCCTCAGCACCAATCATCGCTTCCCATCTCCTGCCACCTCTCATCACTATTTGAGAAGTGTCAATGCTGAAAGGGTTTCTCATCCAGCTGCTAGCTTTAGCTCCATGCATCACTGGAAAATAATCACTGAACTGTTCTCTTAGCGACACAAGGTGTGCAGCAATGTTCTTCTTGACTTTATCATCAAGTGTCAATTCATTGTCAGACAGAAAACTCTCCAAAGCAGGGAAAGCTGAAACATCACCTATCTTGATTCTGATTTCAAATAACTCTAACTTTTTCAGTAGTACATTGATGTTGTCCTGCCCATCAAAGACATTGATGGAGAGTCCCTGTAGTCCCAAATTCAGCATGTTTAAACTTGAAAAAATATCAGACAAGTATGCCAGCTGACTGAGCTACACGGTATCCTCAAAAATGTCTGACAAGGAAATTTGTGTCATGTAAGAACATCTTGACCTCTTTGCGCAATTCAAAAAGCCTTAAAAAGCACCTTTCCTCTTGAAAGCCATCTTACTTCAGTATGAAGCAAGAGTTGGACATGCTCACTGCCCATCTCCTCACAGAGCACATGAAATAAGCGAGCATTCATTGGTCTGGCCGTAATGAAGTTCACAGCTTTCAGCACAGACTTCAGGTCATCAGGCATCTACTTTACAGCCAGCGCCTCACGATGGATGCTGCAGTGCATCTCAGGTGCCACTTCTTGGATGCGAGCTGCTACTCCACTGTGATGACCTGTCATAGCCCTCGCCCCGTGTGTACACACTCCCAAACACTTTTTCTTGCTTGTTCTTTTTGATAAATGGGTCCAGTACTTGGAATATGTGCTCTGCTGTAGTTAGGGTTTTAAGTGACTGGCAAAACATAAAGTCCTCCTGAGCTCCACCATCATATTGATATCTCACATAAACCATTAAATTGGCCAAATCAGCAATATATGTAGTCTCATCAAGCTGCATGGCAAAATACTGCCTGTTTTTAATACGCTCAATCAGTGTTTTTTTAACATTGTCAGCCATGTCTTTTATTCTCTGTGACAAAGTGTCATTCAAAAGTGGCACCAAGTTTAACTCTTTGGTAGCTTTCTCTCCACACATGATGCGTCATCTCTTTGGCTAAAGTTAGACACAGTTGTTCTCCAATTGTGTGCGGCTTACCAGCTTTGGTGATCCTGAGGCTGACATGATATGAAGCTTTCTGTGCTCTGACTATGGTTGTGCTGCAGGATTGAATTGTGGATTTTGACTGCTTAAGTGCATTATGTTTTCATTAAAAAAAAAAAAAAAAAACAGGTTTGTCCTTAAGCGCGGTATGCTTGGTTGTAAGATGCCTGGATAGTAAACTACATTACTACATGAAAGTATGTGGCTGTTTAAGTAAGAGAAGAATAGCGTAAATATTCTAACTTAATTGCATTGTGAATAACACAAATCATCCGTTTAATGTGTAAAATAATCGTCTCCTTAGACATCAGCGCATATTTTTTACAAACAATTGTTGTGTTTTTAGTAGGCTACTTATATGTGCTTAAGTATCTGAAACCTAAAATAAATGTTAATGGTTTGAAAACACTGATATATTGTGCTTTATGACAAGCGTCATAGCCTTTTCCTCTACCCCAGCATGAGCCACAGCGGGAGAAATACTTGAATTTATCAGCTGAAGCACTGAATGTTAATCGTCCATATGCTGCGGAGAACAGCAAATGTTGGTATCAAGGACATAGGTTTGCACTTGACATTGGTGGGCACGGGTGAATCAACCCTCCCCAAGAATGAATTTAGTTTTTTATACATATATATATATATATATATATATATATATATATAAATATATATATAAATATATATATATATATATATATATATTGCTTTTTATTATTCAACTGCTATTAAAATATATTATTCATACAATTTATTAAGTTAAATTACATAGTCTGGCCCATAGATTATTATGTTTGAATTTTCTTTATTATTCAAATGGTCAAATTTAACAGGAAAGTTAAATGTACTGGCCAGTTTATTATTTGCCTGTAGGCTTCAGTTTTAAATTCAAAACAAGTTTTAATAGATTTTTTTTTAAGTAATGATATAATAAATTTGTATTTTAAAAATAAGTACCTTTTCATATTTGTTTATTCAAACTGTTCATTATTTATAATACTGTTATATAAAACTTACAGTTTAAATGCAAATATTTTAAATAAACCCTTAGAATAGTATGGTAAGCAATTTTTGGTGCTTCAAAAAGTCGCAAGAGGCGGAGTCAATAAGTTTTCAACAGGAACACCGGTGCGCTTGATGTGCTTGTGTCACAACACTCTGGGTTCCCGGAGGAGGAGCCGATGCAAATCAGAAGAGCTCGCTTGTCTGCGACGGAGCGACACCTCCACATCTCTAACCGCCTCTGTCTCTACTGTAGGGAGGCAGGGCATCTAATGGCCTCCTGCCCTATCAGAGAGCAGTGTAAGTCAGCTAAGGGCTGTTTGACGGTGAGCATCACGAATATATGTGCACTGTCTGGGGGCCGGGCATCTCTCCAAGCTTGGATAAATGTTAGGGGTTCCATTAAGCAGGTGTCTGCCCTCATTGGTTCAGGTGCTGAAGGGGACTTTTTTGACTTAGATTTAGCCAATCGGCTGGTTGTTTCTATGATCACCCTGGATAACCCTGTTACTGCCAAAACACTTTGCGGCTTTCACCTGGCTGTGATAAGCCACTGCAACATTCCCCTCACTCTCACACTTTCAGGCAATCACGTGGAGCAGTTTTAGTTTCTCCTCATTCACTCTCCCACTGCTCCACTAGTTTTGGGTCACACATGGCTAGTCAAGCACAACCCTCAGATTGATTGGGCTCTAAGTTCTGTATCCTCTTGGAATTCTTATTGTTTGTCTCAGTGTCTTGGCTCTGTTCTCCCTTTCTTCTCATTCTATGTTGTAGGAAGAGGTGAACCTGACTGGCGTACCTGTCATTTACCATGATTTGAGAGCAGTGTTCAGTAAGTCCCGGGCTTCATCTCTTCCTCCGCACCAGGATCTATTATTACCTGGCACTTCCCCACCTAGGGTATACTCTCTGTCTAGACCTGAGAGGGAGGCCATGGAGAAGTACATCCATGATTTTCTAGCAGCAGGTATTATACGTCCTTCTTTTTTTTATACATTCTTTTTTGTGGAAAAAAGATGAGTCCTTGCATACCTGATGAATTTCAACTCCATCTAAAAACAATTTGAGTGGTCCCCTCAGGCTCAGACAGCCTTTTCTGAATAAAAGAGACATTTTATTTCAGTGGTTGTGGTTGCAGGGGTAACCTGGGGGGTGGAGTCCGTGGTCCGTAAGGCACTTAGTACCATCGCCACGCCTACCAAATGCCCTAGCAACTTGTTATATGTGCCTGAGTCGGTCCGGACCAAGCTTTTACAGTGGGGTCACTCGTCTCAGCTAGCCTGCCACCCAGGAGCTGATCGCAGCACTGGGTTAATAAATATTTATAACTAATATTTATTTATTTTTAAATGCGTGTGCATGTAAAACAACAAAATTTGCACAAAGAAATTATGGGGGTCTGCTCTAAAGAAGTTGTTACCACCCCGTTTAGAGCATCATTATGGGCGTTTTACTTTATTACTAATGTGGTTCAAACGATGGATCTGCTACAGAGAAACTACGGTTTTGGGGAAACACTCGTCACTACATTTTGCCCTTTAAAATGTGTAATGTACCTCAACTTAAATATTTTATGTTTAGATATTTGCAGGCCAATTATTTAACGAACATGTTTGTGATCCTCTCTGATCAAGTTTTTTTATCATTTACACTGAAAGATTGTCGCTTGCATTAATAAGCACTGATTTGACTCTGATTTTGGACTTTTGTCTGATTTTACAAACCTCTTGGTGAGCAAAAGTGCACTCGGTACAAAAAAAAGCCAAACTTAATGCATCTTTTATATTAACTACGTAAAGTATGCAGGACTGAGAGGTTCACTTAGGTTTTGCAGTCTAAATTCAAAACACTCCACACACACGCAGGTTGCCAGATTGACGTGGCTGAACAACAGTATAAATTTGTATGACAATGTCAAGTTTATCTTTTGTTTTCAGCTCTGGCCAAACTTGAAAAGGACTAACAAAGTCTGAAGGATGCAAGAGGACAACTCTTCAAGTTTAGCTTTTTTTATTTTTTAAATTTCCTCTTGTTTCAAGAGTCCTCTTGTTTCTCAGACAGAGACAAGAGCTCAAAACCTTTCCAACCTTTTCATTTCATGGCGTCTCTGAGTGTGCGTCATCAATTCATGAGAAAGACTTGGTTCAAACCAATCAGCTCGCTCTATTGTGTGTATGGCGCAACTTCATTAATATGCATGACAGCTTCGAAGACTGTTTACCTGTTACAGTGTTCAGACGACAGAGAGACGCCACATTTTGTTGAATGATGAAATTCGAATTTGCCACTCGTCTCCTTTTAAAAAAAGACATGGCTCCAGTTTGTGTTGATTGTTCTGTCGCTACAGATTTGGTAAGTGTGTGTGAGATCAGTGGCCTTTGTTTTTTCATTCAGATGGCAAAGTTAGTTTGTATCATCAGTAGTGCTCTTTCAGTTTTTAAAGACATACCTTAGTCAAAATGATTTAGTTACTGAGTTTACAGTGTATTAATATCAACGCAATATTATAGACTGAAAGATCCGCTGTAAATGCTGCTTTCCGAATGTAAACATGTAAACACAGGAATCAAACTATTACCATTGTGTAGGATTTTTGCCGCATTTTTTATACCAGGTCTATACCAGCGATGTCCAAGCTCAGTCCTGGAGGGCCGGTGTCCTGCAGATTTTAGCTCCAACTTGCCTCAACACACCTGCATGAATGTTTCCAGAAAGCCAAGTAAGAGCTTGATTAGCTAGCCCAGGTGTGTCTGATTGGGTTGGAACTAAACTTTGCAGGACACCGGCCCTCCAGGACCGAGTTTGGACACCCCTGGTCTATACACACATGGCTTTCTGACGCTACCTACCGAGTGCATCTAAGTTACAGAGAAATCCCGAGAATTTTTTCTCCTATTCGCAGAGTGGTATCAAACATTCCATTAAAACTTCTCTCTTCCAGCAGTTCCTCACTTTCAATATGCCGTTTGTCATGGGGGACATGGAGGAAATATTCCTGAATAAATAGTGAAAGTTCCAAACTGCAGTTAAAATTGACAAAATTATAATTTGGCAAATAATTAAATTATTGATGTCCATGCAAACACAGTCACTTTCTTTCTCCCCTGCGTCTGTGTTTGTTTTGCCACTGTTAAAATCAGTGTGTGCCCAAATGGAAACTCCCATATTTGCAAATCTTTCTCTTTCCCTCCCCTGACACACCCACCTAAACAGAGCTAGACACACCCACTTTCCTGACTTTTTCCAAACTAGAGGTGTGAAAACACCCTGCTGAGATGGGGGTTTCGTGGCCTTTAAAATGTTTCATGTGGTGTGGTTAACTAAATTGCTTGCCAGAGACAAACAATGTACAGTGCTGGCAAAAAAATACATTCTCTAAGCATGCCCCTAGCTAGTTGCTAAACTCTACAAGTCATGACTTAATTTTTACCTATATCATATGTAGAATAAAAGTCTGATGCATCAAATCAAACTCTCAAAAACAAAACAGAAAAATCCTAAAATAAACATTCTTTAAACAATGCTCTGATCTTATTGTTCCATGGTGCTTTATTTACAAGAATACAATCACAAGAGTTATGGCACTCTTTAGTTTGTTGTAGGGAAATACTGTTTTGAATGAACATTATCACTCATTTGCACTGTGGTTATTTCCTTCTGTCCGATATACTGACTGGGGGAAGGAAAAATATTGGAAATGTACATATGCACATTACATATACAGAAATAGGCACGTTTCACATGCAAAAAAAACATTTGATAATTATTTATTACTTCTCATGTCAAATGCCATATATTTTTTGTTTTAAATTACAAATGAGAATTTCTGTAGAACGTACATGGAGTTTTTAAGAGCAAAATATGCTTTTAAAGGCATATTATAAATACGATGAGATCATTGATTACAGGTTTCCAGCTTTCTTCAAATTGTCTTTTATGTTTAACAGAAAAATAAAAAGTCAAACAGGTTTGGAACAAGTAGGTAAATGATGACAGAATGTTCATTTTTGGGTGAACTATCACTGTAAGAACAGCACATAGAGACTGATGACAAAAATAAAATCACAAAAAGAACATAAAGACATGCAAATGAGAAATTAATGAGTATGTTCAGCACTAGATGTGTTTTGTACAGTTGTAGCCGAGTCCAGTCCCAGAAGTGTGCCTAGGTAAGACTGCTCTCGAGGGTCCAGCATCTGTTCTACTCGCACTGGATGCACGATATTGGTCGGCTGAGGTGTGAGAGTGTACTTTTCCAAGAATACTAAGTCAGTGGCAGACTGGTAGCTCTGCTGTTGCTGGCTTAAAGCTGGAAGAATGCCATGTGGCACTCCATGAACATCAAGATCAGTTTCCTCAGTCATCTGTACAGGAATGAGTGTCACAGGAACACAAACATCAGCCGCCACACTCTGCAGCACAGTCTTAGATGTGTTTTGACATGGTTTGGACTTTTTATTTGATAGCAATGGGTCGATTAACTTGTTAGCAGGACTGGCTGGCTGATTCTGCTGCTGGTCAAGCAGACGAACACTGTGCACATGATCAACGTGATACTTGAGCTTGTCCTTACGCTTGAAGGTAGCACTGCAGTGTGGGCAGTTGAAAGGACGTACATCTGAATGAATGACCATGTGTTTCGTCAAAGTCTTCTTGATGCGGAACGTCTGGTTACAGATCACACACTTGTGAGGTTTCTCACCTGAGGAGAACAAAATATTGAATCAGAAAAAGAAAAATTAATTGTTTCAAATATGATACATCAGGATTTTTGAGACTTTGTTTGTGCATCTCTCAATTGTCATTGCATTGCTTTATGTTTTATGCTACATACATAGTTTTGCTTGGTTTTGGCCTCTGAATAGTCAAGTTTACAGCACTTTATTCCAGAGTCTGTTGAAATTCTGTGCATTAAATTTGCTGAAATGTACATGTAGTTCTAGTCACTTTTGATCAGTTTTAAATAACTGCAAACATTAGTAGTAACCATAACAACTATGAGTGACAGTTGTTAAAGCCTTCCTTTCTCTGTAGTGTTCAACAACTGCTAAACTCTGCCTTCTTTCCTCTGTTAAGCTCATTCATACACCCAGCAGACGTGCAAGCTGGAGAGAGATATTTAAACTTTGTTTTCTTTTGTAAAAACAAACATGTATTTGACTGCAAATGAGATTTCTGAAACAGTTTGAACACTTTGGGATTACTTAGATGAAGATCAAAACACATTTTCTGTGAAATTTATGGTAGAATCTAAGGCTGCATTTACACTGCAGATCTTGATGGTCAAATCCGATTTTGTGACTGTATCCGATTTTTTTGGTGACCTGCTTACATTATCTTTTAAAAGTGACTTGTATGCGATAGTCTGTATTTACACAGCACAGAAAAAAAAGAGCGGGCGCTGACTGACAGCTGATAATAAAAGAGCGCTCTATTCTCTGTTCCTGTGTTAAATCTGTTTGCAGGGTTTCATTTTTTTTATTAATATTTTTAACAAGCTGTTTTACTGTAGTTTATGACAGAAAAATTATAATTTGGCCATCTTCTTTTAATCTAGGCCTTTTTAAACCAGTAGGCATTTTAATGCCATGTCCATGGCATGATTTATGCACGTGATGTATGCAGATATTGCGCGCTCTCTCGCTCTCATTAACATGCTTAAATGCTTGTGTTACATGACAATAGAAAAAAATTTTAGTCCTCGTGTATGAGATTTAAGGTTTAGGACACAACTGAAGTCTGTTATGAAATGAAAGCGTCAGACTTGACGTCATTTGCTTTGGTTTTTAATCATGCGCGACTCACTTTGGCAGGTAACAATCTGATCTATCTGCTTACACTGCAGACACCAGAGCACGGATCCAATTCATATGGCATAAATTTCCACATATGAACAAGGCCTGAATCTGACCAGGGAGGAGATACAGCATCTGGCCACGTGGTGCACCAACAATAATCTGCTCCTTAACACCGACAAGACCAAGGAGCTCATTGTGTACTTCAGGAAGGGACGAACAGGCTCACATGATCCCATCCACATCAATGGGATGGCCGTCGAGCCTGTCTCATCCTTCAAGTTCCTGGGGACCCACATCTCCAAGGACCTTTCCTGGACCACCAACACCTCCAGCCTGGTCAAGGAGGCTCACCAGCGCCTATTTTTCTTAAGGCAACTTAATAAGAACCAGCTGTCATCAGCCGTCTTGGTGAACTTCTACCGCTGTACAATAGAAAGCATCCTGACGAACTGTGTCACAGTCGGGTATAGAAGCTGCTCTGTTGCGGAGCGTAAGGCACTGTAGCGGGTGGTGAAAACTGCCCAACGCATCACAGGGACCACACTGCCAGCCATAGAGGACATCCAGAGGAAACACTGTCTGCGCCGAGCACGCAGTATTCTTAAAGATTCCTCTCACCCTGCTCACAGACTGTTTTCTCTCCTGCCTTCTGGCAGGCGCTTCAGGCTCCACCGGTCAAAAACCAGCAGACTAAAGAACAACTTCTTCCCTAGAGCTGTCTCCCTTTTGAACTCTGCTCCCCACTGACTTTTTCCCCCCCTAATACACTCCCCGCTCTCCTCATAACTCAGACTCCTCATAATCACTGCACTACTTAACATTTGCACTTTAAAAATTGCACATATTCATTGCACTGATTTATTCACTTATTTGAACTGTACATACCTACTGCACATTTGTAAATTTTGTACACACCCACTGTACATATACATTTGTAATTATGTTTATCTATCTGCACACTTCTGATTATTAATAGCAACCTGTACTTTTATCCATCTATTGTAAATCTCTGTTCATAGCTAACACAACCTGTATATAATGTTCATAGTACATCCATTTGTAAATATCACCATAGTTTTTCTATAACTGCACTTTCTAACTTATACCTCTATCCTGCACTTACTGCATTTCGTTTCCTTGTACTTGTACATGTGTGATGACAATAAAGTTGAATCTAATCTAATCTAATCTAATTTGAGTAAATCGGAATCCATGTGATTTTTTCCTGCTTACACACACATGGGCCATATCCAATCAATGCCACATGGGAGTAAAAAAAAAATCTGAATTGAGTCACTTGAACCATGTGGTGTAAATGCAGCCTAAGTCACAATAGAAAAACACAGTCTGCTTAAACTAATACCACACAAATATGATGTTTTCATGTTCTTATTGAATACAACATGTAATCATTCACAGTGCAGGGTGAAAAAAGTATGTGAATCAAAATATATGATAACTGGTTGACCCTCCTTTGGCAGTAATAAACTTTCCGGTATTTCCTGTAATTGCAGATCAGACCTGCACAATGGTCAGGAGGGATTTTGGACTGTTTCAGTTCAGCATTATTCTTGGGATATTTGGTGTGAATTGATCTCTTGAGGTCATGCCACAGTATCTCAATCGGGCTGAGGGCAGGATTTTGACAGGGCCACTCCAGAAGTTGTACTTTCTTCTGTTGAAGCCATTCTGTTTTTAACTTTGCTTTTATGCTTAGGGTCACTGCATCACCCATCCTCTGTTGAGCTTCAGTTTGCGAACAAATGGTTTTAAGTTTTTTCTGAAAAATGTGTTGATAACTTTTGGAATTTTTTTTTCTGCTGATAACAGTAATCCATCCAGACCAGAGAAAGCAAAGCAGCTACAAACCATGATGGCCCCTCCACCACATTTCACAGTTGAGATGAGGTTTTAATGTTGTTGTGCTGTACCTTTTTGCACCGCACATAGTGCTGTGTGTTCTTTTTAATTTTCTTTAAGAGCTTTCAAGAGCTCAATTTGGGTTTAATCTGTGAACATTTTGTGCCAGTAGTGCTGTGGAACATCCAGGTGCTTTTTTTGCAAAATTCAAATGTGCTGCAAACAATTTTTCGGATGGCAGTGGTTTCCTCCGCTAACAAAAATGTTAACATGTGCCAGAGATTTTTGTAAGTCTTTAGCTAATACTCTAGGACAGGGGTGCCCAACCTTTTTTGAACAAAGGTCTACTTTTAAATTTGTCAGTGTGCCGAGATCTACCAGTCCAAAAAAAATTCCAGTCGCTACTCATGTTTATTACGCACAAAACAAACTGAAAATTACTCCCTAATAGTCCATATATAATTAAACAGTCCAATACTAGTGACAACAAAGTTATTTCTCGACCTTAGTGGGACCTCTAGCACTGGGAGGAGGCAGCTAGTTTCTCGTAGTCAGGGCAGTAAGAGCTGGTTGCAAGCCTTAAGCAGGCCACAAGGTGGTCATCAGTCATTGTAGATATGTACTTTAACTTGATAATTTTCATGTGAGAGAATGCACTCACACAGATAAGTTGATCCAAAATGTGCTGTCAAGTTAAAGGCACATATTCTGAGGTTGTGATACTTTTGTTCAGGCAGTAATTTCCAGAAGTGTCCAGTCATGCCAGGTGTTGCCCTGGATTTGATCTTAATGCCATTTTGCAGTGTGAGAATCTTATTCTCAACAGCAGAGTTATCTAAGTGGAACAGTGATACAATTTTGGAGGCAATACTATCCACATCAATGCTGTGACCAAATGAAAAACACAGATAGCTAGCAACAGGCTCAATTGATGCAAAATCAGTAAAGCATCTCTCAAATTCTAACAGAATGTTCTGAACTTGCTCCTCATAGTGCACACTGTCAAGGTGTGCAAAGTGTTTGCCCTGTCTCTGGAGTTCTGCCTGCATGTGAGAAAAGTTCAGCAGGTCACAGTGTTGCAGCCTACTTGAAAGCATTTGTAGCTTGCTTTTAAATGTATTCACTGAACTGATCATGTTGATCACATGTTTATCTCTGCAGCTTCATATTTAAATCAATCAGCAGGTCAGTGAGATCAGTCAGGGATGCTAAATCCAATAGCCATTGGTGGTCCTCTAGCCGGTTATATTCTGCATGTTTTGAAAGTTTCAGGAATTCTTTGATTTTTAGCAACAACTTAGAAAATCTCGACAAAATTTACCTCTGCTCAGCCATCTAACATCCGTGTGCAACAACTGGTCTGTGCTTTCTGCACCTGTCTCCTCCAAATGAGCACGGAATAACCTTCTCTGTAGACTCCTGGCTCGAACGGAACACACAATCTTTATTGCAACATCTATCACTTCTTTCATGCTTAAAATCTTCACATCACAATGCCTGCTGGTGGATTATACAGTGGTAATTAAGGAAGTCCGGGAAACATTCACTCTGTTTGCACATTGCAATGAATCCGCTAGAGCGGCCCACCATTGCTGGAGCACCGTCCGTTGTGATAGAGATGAGTTTAAAGAGAGGCAATTCGGTCTTGCTGACAAATTCCATTAAAACTTGGAAAATATCTTCGCCTCTAGTGTTTTTTTAATGGCAAAATTGTGAGCAGTTCTTCCTGTGCTCCCTTGTCTCCAAAAACCATTCTAATTAAAACACATAGCTGTGACACAACCACAACATCAGTCGATTCATCAAATTAAAGAGAAAAACATTCACACAGTTCAATATCCTTCCTTAACTGCTCTTCAACATCTTCTGCCATTCCCTCACATCGCTGTGTAACAGTCCCACGGGATAATTGCACGTTCTTAATGGCAGCCATGATATCACTTGTATTCTTAAAGTCACAAAATAGTGCATCTGCACCATTAACAAATGCGTCTTTCACAACTTCGCCATCCTTGAAAGACTTCTTGTGTTTCGCAAGAACGTGACTGACGCGATAAGATGCTATAGTTGCAGCCTTATTCTTGGTGTTTGTCCTGGTAAAAAGTGACTGCTGTGCTGCTAACTGTTTATTTTATAACAAGTCTGTAAGACTTATTTGAGTTAATATTTGGTTATTCACTATAATGTATAATTTAAATCGTTCATGGAGCTGAATGCAGTAAACAGTCTGTATAAAAAGGTTGAAAATAAACCTATGCCAACAATCTAGCCTTTATAAACAAATTATTTAACAAAAGATGATACTGCAGTCAAATATTTGTCTCTTTCAATAATCATAATATAAACAAGATAGAGATGGTAAAAAAAGTTGTTAGTTTTGAAATTTGTGAGACGGAATTTGTCCAATAATGAACCCAAAATGCACGTGGTTGTGTCTTGCGGTGAATCAAGGTAATCGTGTAATATCGGTGTCGTCATCACAGCTCCTGCAGTAGATCTTCAGACGCTGCACCGGCTGAGTCTGCCATCTGATCTCAGAGCACTGTTGCGGTACTTTGATGCCACATGTGACAGTCAATCCGGATAAAGTTTCTAACCAGGATGCACATTAATGCGCAACATTAAAGTAGTCTATGAAGTAAGGGGAAGGGAGCATTGTCACCTACAAAAGTTGCTTTAAAATTTTCAAACTGATTTCAGAACAATTATCGTCAAACCTTATATAAGTCTACATTTTAATATGTGATTAATAATAATAATCATAACATATGGATTATTGTTATTCCTCTTATTATTATTATCATTATTTGTATTATTAATAGGCTTCTATCTGTAGCAGCCCCTGTAACCAATTCAGTGTTTTCAGGGTTTTTTCGGTTAAAACTCATGCCTCATTAACACCACAGACAGGCTGTGTCAAACATTTGGTTTGAGAGGGGGGAAGAGGGATGTCTCCAGTATTTTTCACAAAGGTAGTTAAATTAAAATGGGGTTAACTAATATATTTTTCAGGGTTGTAGCATATTAAACTTAACTCAGAAGTCAGAGTTTAGCCATAATATAAGCTAAAACACAGCCTACAATAATAACTGCAATAAAGACTGCATTGGTTATTGAAAACCTCTCCGGTAGGTTTCATAATTTCTTGTGAAAATTGATGGAGTCCTGAAATATTGACTGCATTCACCACATTTTTTTTTTATAAAAAAACACAGAACATAACAGTGAATAGAGTGTGGCTTGCTGAGTCGAAGTGACAGCAGCAGAGAAATTCTGCGTGGTCCTAAAGCCTTCAGTCATCAGTTATTTTCAAATATGCAAAAATGAAACAAAGTTGGAAAGAGAGAGGGGCAATCCTGAGCATAAATAACCCCTAAAAGGTGTTTATGCAACCATATATTTAGCTGAGCAGTGGCCATTTACTTGCCTTTTTCTTTCGTTCTTTCTTTATTTTGTGCTTGTACTCTTTGTGCAAACTAGTGAAATGACCAGAGCCTCTTTACCTGACTCCTCCTTCCAACATGAGCCAAACAATAGACCCATTCTGACATCCTTTCAGACAAGCATCTTCACTTAAAACTGTAATTAGGTTCCATTTACACTGATACGTTTTAGTTTATTTCCTATAAGCTATTATATAAATTTATTGTACTTTATACTTTTTTAATGGGCATATTGATTATTCATTCATTCATTTTTTTTGGCTTAGTCCCTTTATTGATTTGGGGTCGCCACAGCGGAATGAACCGCCAACTTATCCAACATATGTTTTACGCAGCGGACGCTCTTCCAGCTGCAATCCATCACTGGGAAACATCCATACACACTCATTCACACACATACACTACAGACATTTTAGCCTACCCAATTCAACTATACCACATGTCTTTGGACTTGTGGGGGGAAACCGGAGCACCCGAAAGGAAACCCACGCCAATATGGGGAGAACATGGAAACTCCACACAGAAATTCCAACTGACCTAGCTGAGGCTCGAACCAGCGACCTTCTTGTTGTGAGGCAATCGTGCTACCCACTGCACCACCATGCAGCCCTTATTGATTATTAAAATATATATTACATCTATATATATATAAAATATATATTACATATATAGCCTAATTAAGCACATATTGCCAAAACCACACAGTAATGTTTTATATTTTTCCTATGAAAATGAAAAAAAACTTAACTTTGGCTTGTTAACTTTTAGAAGTTTTGTTATAAATATGCATATGTAAAAATGATGGTCATATAAATATGTACACTGTGCCTTAACATTTGCTGTCTGTTTAAGCTGTTAATATCAAAATGAAAAGAGTCAGTGGTTTATATAACATTTATGTCACATTTGTATAAATTTGAGAAATTTTTCTGCTGTTTCTGCTAGGGATGCACCGATACTTGGATCGGATATCAGTATTCGATACAGCATATTTTTGCTGGATCGCGTATCGGCCAGCTGGCATCGATCCAAATCTGATCTTGCGCGTGTGTAATTTATAAGCCAACAAAAGCCATGAAGGTAGCCTATTATAGGTCACTAGAAAGTTGTCATGGAGGCCTACTATATCCTAAAAATTCTGAAGCCATTCTATAGTTTAATGTGAAGTACACATGAATATTCCAGTGGTTAAATTCATGTTCAGTTCAGCACTTCCCTACGCTGCGCCTGTCAATCATTCTCCAGCTGCGGGGCGCGTTCATGACAACACGGAAAACTTTCTCCAAGAATATTTGTTCCTGTTAGCTTAACTAATCAGTTGAGAAATGCATTTAGTTTTGCATTAAATGTTTTTTTTTTACCTGCAACAGAGTTCATTGCTGACTCAGATTAGATTGCTGCTAAAGGTTATCAGCAGATCACATTCGCAACACTGGAGTGAAGAGGGTTACCTGCTCCTCACACACAAAGTAGGCCTACCTGAAAGTTGAAACTTTAAATTAGAGAGGGTCAATAATATATTGACAAGATCGTCAACGCACTGACTTCTTCCCTTTGTGCTGCTGTTTTGGAAGTGTCTGACTCTGCAGATACCGGAGGGCTGTGCGCTGTGTCTCATTGATGCATTAAGCCTGGTTTATACTCGCTGCATCTGCTAGTTTGCTTGAGTGCGCGCGGCGAATGTGACGTCATCGCGGTGGTAGTGTAAGTTCGCTTTGGGTGCGCGCAACATAATTTCAGCTGGCGGTGCACACTGCATTTTTTGAGACTCGAGCGAACAGTTAGCACGGCGCCATGTTTGATTTTAGTTGAATATGAACCACTTTGAAGAGATTTTGTCTGAAACAGGTATGACATCTTTATGATCCGTGATCATAGAGATAACCAGATGATCAATAATTCTTGGCTAGAAATTGCAACAGCCGTGGGAAAGGAGGAAAGTTTTTGTAAAATGTTTGGATAAACCTGAGGGAAAGTTTGTTAAAGCCAAAAGAGGCCATGGCAAAAGTGGAGACCCAGGTACACAATTACAGAAATATGTTTTTCCACCAATTATAGGTTTTACACTGATGTATATGTTACAATTTTGAATTAAAAACAATTTAATAGTTCGAAAATTAAAATTAAAGAACAAATTATTTATTTGATAACTGGAAAGGAATATTTGAACCTATCAGTTTACAATATATTGATGCCTGTTTTTCTAGGCTTTAATAGTGATAATGGTCAGGAATGTTGGACCATTATTGCCTTTTCAGCATAAGTATAAAACACAAACTAGCCAGACAGTAATGTGGAGCGGGCTAAATCATCAGTATTTTTTAGTAAGTGTGCTTTTTTTTGCTTTTATTCTTGCCATAATAAAAATATATATTTGTTGAGCAACCCATGTTCTGTTGTCATTAATATTTTAATAAACTTTAATACATAAAACTGTCCGAGATATGTACAAAAGCAAGTGATGCATCAAATTTGATTAAAAAATAATAAATGGTTATAAAGATCCTTATAATCATTAAAATAATTTATAAAAACAATAAAAATAATTAGTTTAAAAATATTGAATGATATTAATGATATGAAACTTTCTGCTTCTCTGTTTATCTGTCTGACTTTACAATCTTCTTTTGACCGTACCCTAACGTTTTAAAGAATATCACAACGGTGAACGCGGCAAGTATAAAAGCCTTGTCTGTTTCGCAAGATGCAAATGCAGTCATCAGAGGTGCGCAATGCTGCACCAGGTGAAAGTATAAATCCAGCTTTAAGTGTACCATTTACGCGCCGGCTGCGCAGATGCGACATGCGCCGCTCCATAAAATTATTCTTACAATAGGTTTATGCGCAGGAATGTTTAAGTAAAACTGGCCTCAGACAGTTTAATTTAGTCTGCTTCAAACCTGCAGGAAAATATCAGGCTTTGCTAAAAGGCAGGTTATTTTACCAGCGATTAGGGTCAATAGTGGTAGCCTATTGCAGATTTCAAAGAAAAATCACAATATTAAAAAAGGAAACGCTGGACCACAAAAGATCATATCAATGTCATAACGAATGCTGCCATAATGTAGCCTATAGTTTATAGCAAGCATAATGTTTAGTTAGATTGTGCTGTCTGTCATGTATAGTAGGACTATAGGTCTGTTATTTTCACTAAAGAAGATATATTATTTGAGTTTATCACCAGAACTATAGAAACATTGCATTATGCTAAAAAAAATAAAATAAAATAGGCACAGTATCGGAATCGGATCTGTATCGGTCGATACTAAGAATTTTGGTATCAAGATTGGATTAGTTCCAAAAAATGGTATAGGTGCATCCCTAGTTTCTGTCCAACTTTTCTACTGTTCTCATTACTCTGTCTCGCTTTCAATCCCATAATGCATTGCGTGAGATCTTCCAAATGAATGTATTAGAAATACCAAATACCTTATATATTGCATTTCTTTTTATTTTAGTTTTGTTTGATAATTAAAAATTTATTATTTTACTTTATTACAGTGCTCAAAACAACTTTTTGAAGTGTTTTAAATTATAATATGTTGTACCTGAATGTGTTCTGAAATGCGACATGAGGTTGGTCTTCCCCCTGAACTCTTTCTTGCACACCTGACACTGATGCACTACTGCTTTATACCTGTAAAATTATAGAGTACATAGTAAACATGAAAATACAGTTCTCAGACATTAAAATTTAACTACGGAAATAGTTTTTTGGTTATCAAATGAATTATCACAAAATATGCCTTTTTGTTTCTAAAATTGATGTGTGAGTTAGCACATACCTTTGCCATATCTTTTCTCCCAGGTGAATGCTTTTATAATGGACAGTCAAGTGATCGGCACGTCTGAAGCATTTTCCACACTCTTCACATTGGTGTGCTTTTTCCCCTACACAAAGCAAATGAGACTATTAGCATACATTCACGTTTTACGCAAGGCTGTGAGGAATAAATGGTTACAGTTCATTTTCACAACAATACAACAGTATCACTTACCTTGTGCTGTGTTCCAGTCATTTTACTGATGACTGCAACAGCAACCTATCCTACAACTTGGGATCTGCTGGCAACTTCAAATCAAGTCAAGTCAAGCTTTATTGTTATTCCTCTACATGTGTGGACATACAGAGGAACTAAATGTCATGTCTCGCAGGACAACAGTACTACATTAATCATAAATACAAAAACAACACTGGACATAAGAGCTTTTTTTTAACTATGCGTAACTAACATATACCATTAGATACTTAACTATACACACAAGATAGGCTATACAAGTACTTTTACATAAGACTGAACAATGTTGTGCAGGAGAGATGTTAAAGGGGAATATTGTGCAAAAGAGGTACTTAAGGTTTAATTTTGTGCAAGAGCTATTTAAAGTTAAAGCAAGCAGTACAACATGATTGAAGTAAATTTACAGTAAACATCATTTTCATTATGGAGTTCTTGCAAGATGGAGTTTAGATAAAGTGTCAGGTGCATAAGAGAGAAGAGTGTTTCTACAGGTGGTTTGTCAAGCCCACTCACCTAAATGGAGCACAATTTGAAATGCACAATGTTTCCAAGAGACATGGAGCGATTAAGAAGGTGTCTATAGTACAAATGTGCAACCTGGTGCAAGGGTTAGAGAGATGAGAGCGTCTTTTCTAGAGGTGGTTTGTTAAGCCCACTCACCTGCATGGGACATACTCAGAAATGCATGGGGATGGGGAGAGTGGATGAGATTTCAGAAGGAAGTAAAGTGACTGGAGCTGAGGGCTCCAACAGCCTGTGGGAAAAAGCTGTTGAGTAGTCTAGCCGAGCAGGTTCTAATACTTCGAAACCTTCTTCCTGATGGCAGCAGCTGGAAGAGACTGGAAGGGATGGGTAGGGTCTTTCAAAATACTGCTAGCTTTGCTGAAGCACCGTGAGAGGAAAATGTTCTGAAGGGAGGATAGGGCACTGATGATCTTTTCGGCTGTGTTCACTGTGTGCTGGAGGGTTTTGCGGTCGGCAGCAAGGCATCTACCATACCAGACAGGGATGCAGCCGGTCAGCACGCTCTTAATTGTTCCCCTGTAGAATGTGGTGAGGATGGGTGGAGGGAGACTTGCCCTTATTAGCCCGTGGAGAAAGTGTAGGCGTTGTTGTGCCTTCTTGGAGAGGGACATGGTGTTGGTAGTCCAGTCCTCTGTGATGTGCACCCCCGGGAATTTAGTGCTGCTGACTCAACAGTCAAGCTGTCAATGGTCAATAGGGGGTGGTCAAGGAGTTTCTACTGAAGTTCAACATAACCTCCTTTGTCGTCTTTACATTGAGGGAGAGGTTGTTAGTGGCACACCATTCAGGCAGCTGTACCACTTCCCCTCTGTAGTGCGTTTTATCATTGTTGCTGATAAAAAATGCTTCCGGGTTATTTGTTTGCTGATGGCGTTGTACAGCTTGCGAAGCGCGTCCCTTGTGTTTGTGCTTAGCGGGATGTAAACTGTGATGATAACAATGGCTGTGAACTCCAGTGGCAAATTAAACGGACAGCACTACACGAGCATAAACTTCACCAGTGATGAACAATGTTTGGTCACTACCACAGTACTTTTGCACCATTCTTTTTTTATGTAAAAACACAGCCCTCCCCCATGGGTCTTACCAGACAATATTGTATCTCTGTCTGCGTGGTAGCATGTTAGTCCGTGTAGCTCAATGGCGGAGTCTGGGATGTTGTCGTTTAGTCATGTTTCAGTGAAATAAAATTTATCCGGATTTAGTAATCTTTTTTTTGCGATCCGTGATCACGTAATCCAGCTTACTTTTTGAGCCAGTTCTTCAAAGCAACATCGGATTGGATCAATCTGATCCGGATAGGAACTTTTCAGGATCACTAAATCTGGATAACCAGTGCTCAAACAGGATAGGAAGTCACAATAGAACTATAGATATTTAAAAGAGCAACAAGTAGAATAGCCATTGTGAGGTCAATATAACTCTATTTTTATTTGAAATTAAAACACACACATTTAAAAAAAAAAAAAAAAAACTACTAAAAACTAAAAAAAGTTTCAAATATAGATGTATTGAATTAAAAAAAGACTTAATGCCAAAAACTCCGCAATAATTTTAGACTTCCTCATCTGATGTGGAGAGACCAGCTTGTCTGAGCGTAACCTTTAGAAGGCGAATCTCAAGTCCGGCCTTGGTTTGCTGCAGTTTGGTCAGAATTTGGTCAGAAATTGTTCCTCTGCCAGATGAAGCTGTGCTTCTGCCCTTTCAGTCTCTTTTTGCAATTGTTAAAAGTTATTTCAAAAATCAGTGATTGCCATTCTTTGCATTTTTTTTGGTTATTCTGTTATCATTGCATGCATCACTAATAAATATTCTAAAAACAAAAATATTTTCCATTGTGATGAGTATATATAT
>CAIGQZ010033163.1:75751-91849 GCA_903798205.1 Danio tinwini
GTCACAGTCATAAACATCCAGGCGCAATGGTCGTAAAACTATTCTGACCTGGAATCAGAACGAAACATTAGGAAGGTCATGCACAAACTTTATTGCATCTTCAGGGGATGTGAATGACAGCGACTTTCCGTTATGAGTAAACATCAATTTTGCTGGAAAGTGCAGTGACCATTTCACACCAGCTGCACGTAAAGCTTGCTTGATCTGACCAAAAGCTCGGCGCTGCACAGTGACCTCGGGAGTGTAGTCAGGAAAAATATATATCTGTCTGACCTTGTACTTCAGCAGGAAATTCTCCCTGCTCAGGCGAAGAATTAAATCTTTGTCCCGATCATGATGAACTCTTGCAATGATAGTGCGAGGTCTTTGACCCGCAGATGGCTTGGGCAGTAGGGCACGGTGACGGGTTTTGGGAAATGTTTGCTGAAAAATAGCTTGGTTGATCACTTCCGAGATGAACCGCGAAGTGTGGCCCTGTTCCTCCCCTTCAGTTATTCCAACGAATTTTAAGTTGAGCCTTCAAGATCGGCCTTCCAGGTCATTCAGCTTAGTCCATAATGATTTATTCTCGGCTTGCAGTTCCTGGCAATTCTTTTCAGTTTCTCCGATGCGCCAGTCCACCTCATTCAGTGCATCTTCCACATCCACTAATTTTAGATTAAAGCCAGCTTGTTCCGACTGCAAATTAGCCATCGCCGCATCCAGTGTATCCAGCCTTCCACTCAAAGCGGTCATCTTCTCATCTATTAGTTTCTTCAGATCGTCGCCTTGTGAGTTTATTGCAGCCAGTAAATTAAATTAAACTCACATTTGCCTGGGACAGAGTGTCACACGCGACGACTTCATTCCTGACAGAAGCCACGGTTTTTGATGGCTTTCTAGACGCCATGATCGAACATGCGATGGATCAGGAAAAGTCAGCAAAAACACCCAAAAAGTTACGAAAATAAATGAAATGCTACTTTCAACTATTAAGAATATATCTAAGATATGACTGTTAGTTATTAAATAACTAACAATTACGATTTCTAACTAACGAAATAACGATTCTGCTTTGCTACTGTTTGGACGCTTCTGCCTACTGCTTCTCTCCTTGTACTCTTGCTTTTATATTTTATACTCTAATTTTAACTTGAGCCTATCAGCACAGTGCTCAAACAACACAGCTTGAAGATCAACATCGAATCTACAAACTTTCTGGAATACAACTTTACCAACAAGAGAGGAATTATCGTCTAAACAATCCTCCCGCTACCAGCTGCTCACATTCCTAAGACAGGAAAACACGGCTGTGAAAATGGCTCTGGAGCGTATTGATTAAGAATCTCCCTGCTGCACAAATTGCCATAAACTTCTAGAAAAGATTGCAGTCCTTGAAACAAAGTTACTTGCGATCCGACCAGAACTGCCAGATCACACAGCACCGCTTTATTGTGGACCCTCACAGCATACAGCTGGTGAGTCCCATAAATCTACTCCAGCTACTGTTTTGAGTAAACCTGTTGAAAATGAGCGTGATAACAAATGGAAAAAACAAGGTGCGAGACCAAAGGGTATTCGGGTCAGATCACAAAGATCATACGCTACTGCATTAGCGTCCTCTACCCCAAATACAGCTCAGACTCAAATACAGCTTCAGAACAGATATGAAGTTCTCAGTGATATGGGTGAAGAATCCCAAAATGCAGTTAGACAGAGATTGCATGACTCAGCAGCTAATTACATGGAACAGCGGCTCAAGGCCGACAAGACAGCGGCATTCTGCTCCGATAGCAGCCGAGATAAGAACATTGATTGTTGGAGATTCAATAATCAAACATTTTAAAAGCAGAGCAACAATGACATACTGCTTCCCTCATGCAACAGTTTCTGATATAAACAAAGAGCTTGAGAACATGTTAAGGAAACATGAGAATGCAAAACGGATTATCATCCATGTGGGGAAGAATGATATTCAGAAGAAACAGTCAGAACTGCTCAAGAAAGATTTCTGTGAGTTCTTGGAAAGTCATTCATCAGTGGACCACTCCCTGCAAGAGAGACAAATATGTTTTCACGGCTTCTTGGCCTAAATGTATGGCTGCAGAAAACATGTAACAGGAAAGGACTGAATTTTATTGACAACTTCAATCTCTTCTGGAACCAAAGACAACTGTTTACATCAGACGGCCTTCATCCAAAAAACTTGGTGGAAAAGTGCTAAATGACAATATCTATTTCTCTCTCCATCATCCATCAGCTGTGTGTGCCACTGAACTCAACCCAAATGACACACACACACCTAGCAAATGCCCGGATGACCACAGGACTTTCCTGAGTGGACTTGTGGCTGACGCATCCCACAAGGACAGCGATAACACCACGCAGACACAACAACCACTGATAACGGACAAACTGCTGTCTGAGCCCTGCACACAGAGAGACTGTGACACACCAAAACAGCACCAACTCTCAGCACTCATGGATGATCTCCAGGAAAACAGCCAGGTCAACATATCTGAACAGCCAGAAACCCCAGACCCACAGCCTCTGTCACCAGACACATTCTCACTGTCACCTTGCTCGCCTCTCTTGAATTTTTCAAAAAAAGATGGAGGAACTGGTGTTTGCTGGAACTAAACTCTCACACTCCATTGCCGCAAGCCCCCAGTTAGCAACCAAAAGTCAGCCAGCCTCACACCCATCTCTGAGCCCACCTCTCCCTACACCAAGGAGAGGCCTCAGGTCTTTGCGACAGCGGCAGGTCCCAAAAAACACCTCATCTTCAGCTGGTGAACTTAAAAGCTGCTATTGATGAGTCCCAGGTGCCTGCTTAGATAACAGTTTCTTTATCAGATGTTTACAGAACAAGCAGGAACCAAATGCACCTGTAGCTTTCTCTTCACAGATATGTGTTGTATTATGTGACAGAAAACCGAAGACTTCTTCAGGCTGTATAGCAAATCATTCAAATTTTGTGTCTATTAAATGTAATTCTGAGACTACTGTAGGGAAAACAGCTAAAACTGTTAAGTTAGCACTTTTAAACATCCAATCACTTAACAATAAGTCACTTTTAGTCAATGATTTTATCAACACAAATTGCCTTTATTTTATGCTTCTAAATAAAACTTGGCTAGATGACAGTTGTAGCCAGCAGTTCTGAATGAAACAGCTCCTTTAAACTTTGATTATTTGAGTGTTTGCAGAGCCAATAGGAGAGGTGGAGGCATCGCTGCCCTGTTTAAAGATGTTTATGAGTGTAAACAAGTGTCATTTGGTGACTATTTGTCCTTTGAATATCTGAGTATAGCACTAAAAGGTGCTCCACGCATTTTACTGATCATTATCTACAGACCTCCAAAATATTCTCCAACTTTTATTGATGATTTTACAGAGCTGTTATCAATAGTAACCTCTGAGTTTGACTATTTTACTATTGCTGGGGATTTTAATATTCACATTGATAATACAGAAATCAATGCTGCAAAATAACTAATGACTGTTTTTAACACACAATCGTGGACACACTCTTGATCTACTTATCACTAAGGGTCTACACATTTCATTGACTGTTGTTAAGGATGTTGCACTATCTGATAATTTCTGTATTTTCTTTGATATATTGATCACTCCAGCCATTAAAGACAAATCTGTCTCTGTCAGAAAAAGATGCATAAATGAAAACACTAGTGAGCAGATTATGAAGGCCATATCGCTAGCACCAAGCATATCTGCAGACTCTGTTGATTGTCACCTTGATTTGTTTAACTCTAAAGTTCAGAATGTCATAGATGACATTGCTCCTGTTAAAGTCAGGAAGAGAACATGCAGACAGAAAGGACCTTGATCAAGTTCAACATCAATAAAGATGATGAAAAGACAGTGCAGAAAAGCTGAGCGTATGTGGAGAAAGACAAAACTAGTAGTCCATTATAATATCTATAAAGACAGCCTTAATGCTTTTAATGTGGAACTAAACACTGTTAGGCAGACTTACTTTTCAACCCTTATAAACAGCAACTTAAATAATGCTCGTACACTTTTTGCAATGGTAGAGAGACTCACAACCCCCCCCCACACACACACACACACATTATGTCTGATTTCATGGCAATTAATGGTAAAATCTTAGAAGAGATTGTGCAAATTATGAAAACATCAACCTGCAGTCTTGACACACTCCCCACATCATTCTTCAAAACGGTGTTTAACTGTTTAGAAATGGATCTCCTAATAGTGGTAAATGCTTCACTTCTCTCAGGGATTTTTCCAAACTCACTTAAAACTGCAGTTGTTGAACCCCTCTTGAAAAAGAGCAACCTGGATAACACACTACTGAGCAATTACAGACCAATTTCAAATTTCCCTTTTGTGGGAATATAAATTTATATAATCTAGTTTCAAATGAACAATAATCTACATACAACTGAAAAGTTATATTCTTTGGTTTTTAATGATATCAGTTCATGAAAGCTTTGTCTTTCTAAATACTGGCTGAGAGAATGTGATACAAATGCTATGGGCAGGTTTTAACACTCAGCCTTCATCTTAGGGTGATACTTTCAGGCCAAAGAAACCCCTTTTGTTGATAAAGTTTTGTGGCAGGTTTCTAACACCTACATGCCGGGTATCATGCTGACTTCAATGCTGAATTTGCATGCTTTGTTTTGCCATCTCCCCTCCTCCTAAGAAGACATTATAGACAGGACATTTGTCTCAAATCAGACTTGTGATAAAACTAGCAGACTGCAGACCTACAATAGGCTCTGCAGACACATGAACTTCTTGAAGACGTTGTATGACTGCAGATTAACCAACACATCTCAATAAAGGAATTCTGCTTGTTTCGAGTCTCCTGGACTGGGTTCTCTTCTTCCATCCATCATTTATTTTTTTTACAACACTTTCATTGAAAAAAATCATTGAAAAAGTTGTTTTTAACCAGATTAACACATTCTTAATCTCCATGGGGTGTTTAGACAATTTTCAATCTGGTTTCAGAGCACATCACAGTACAGAGAGCGCTCTTATAAAGATAATCAATGATATCCGCCTAAATACAGATTCAGGCAAACTAACAGTGCTGGTATTGCTCAATCTTAGTGCTGCATTTGACACTGTCAATCACAGCATACTTCTGGATAGGCTGGAAAACTGGGTTGGGCTGTCTGGTACGGTCCTCAAATGGTTCAAATCTTATCTTGAAGGGAGAGGTTACTATGTCAGTATAGGTGACCATAGGTCGAGGTGGACACCCATGGCATGTGAAGTCCCACAGGGCTCAATTCTGGCACCTCTCCTGTTCAACCTTTATATGCTCCCTCTGAGCCAAATAATGAGAAAGAACCAAATTTCCTACCACAGCTACGCTGATGACACTCAGATCTACTTAGCCTTACTGCCTAATGACTACAGCCCTATTGACACCCTCTGCCAATGCATTGATGAAAGTTAAACAAAGAGAAAACTGAAGTCATTGTGTTTGGGAACAGAGATGAGGTTCTCAAGGTGAATGCGGCTCAAACAACAAAAAATAAGTCAGATCTGAGTTTCAATAGTCACGTCAAAGCAGTTAGTAAATCAGCATACTATCATCTCAAAAACATTGCAAGAATCAGATGCTTTGTTTCCAGTGAGGACTTAAGAGAAACTTGTTCATGCTTTCATCAGCAGCAGGGTGGATTACTGTAACGGCCTCCTCACGGGCCTTCCCAAAAAGACAGTCAGACAGTTGCAGCTCATCCAGAACGCTGCGGCCAGGATTCTGACCAGAAGTAGGAAATCAGAGCACATCACACCTGTCCTCATGTCTCTACACTGGCTTCCAGTTACATTCAGAATAGATTTTAAGGTATTATTACTTGTCTATAAATCACTAAATGGCCTAGGACCTCAACACGTTACAGATATGCTCACTGAATACAAACCTAATAGAACACTCAGATCTTTAGGATCATATAAACTAGAAATTCTAAGAGTTCAGTCAAAGCAGGGTGAATCGGCTTTCAACTACTACGCCCCTCGCTGCTGGAATTAGCTTCCAGAAATGATCAGATGTGCTCTAACATTAGGCACATTCAAATCCAGACTGAAAACACATCTGTTTAGTTGTGCCTTTACTGAATGAGCACTGTGCTACGTCCAACAGATCGCACCATTGTTCTTTTCTTTTTATTCTTTTATAACCCATTTTAACACAATTTTATCTGTTTTTAATCATTCTTATTATTTGCTTTTTATTGTCTTATACTTCTATTTTTATTCTTGTTTATGTAAAGCACTTTGAATTGCCACTGTGTATGAAATGTGCTATATAAATAAACTTGCCTTGCCTTAAATAGAATAAAGACACGAAAGATGGAGTTATATTTTAAATTCCATGTTATTAGACAGCAGCTCAAAAAACCTCGACTAATCCATGCTTTCCGCTCATGCGCTTAAGTATAAAACTTATGGAAGGGAGAGGCAGAAAAATAATAGTGATAATATTAGGGAAGAAGGAAATGTTGCATGGCCCTAGGCTAAGGATCTACATTGCCTTTTTCAATACCATCCACAGAAAAGCCCAAAACAAGACCTTCCCATCTTCTTCAGTAAAGACAGAATACAAAATTGTTTGACACACTGTGAAGAGTTATACTTTTTATACTGCTATATTTGCCAAATTCTCAAATCAGTGATAGTTCATTTACCAAAAGATGGCCTGGATTGGTGTGGATTTATTTGTCACAATTGTATTGCAAGCATACCACCTTTATTTATATAGTTAAATTATCTCTTTTCTTGGCTCTCGACGAAGGCGGTCGAACTTTTTCGCTCTCCGTCCCTTATCTTCCCTGGCTGGCTCTTCTTGTCTCGTCTTATTCTATCTCTGAGGCTCTCCGTGTCCTGCTATCCAAACGAATAAGGAATTATGGATTTGATCAACTGGTCTCTGAACGCAATTGACACCATCTTCTCGATGAGAAGTTTGGGCTCGGGAGAGCCCACTTGTCCTGTCGGGACATTTGCAGCTGGATACGTGATGGACGGGTGGGAGAAGTGGCGCGTCGTGTGCCTGGCTGCTCTGTCCCTGGAGGATATTGAAGATATCTACCTATTCGGAACTTTGAAAACAGGGTTTCTGCTGATGGGCTTATGCGGGGCCCTAGGGTATCGACGATTGATAAAAGCGGTCAGTGCTGCTCAAAACCCCACCAAGCTGGCCGGCTTGATTGAAACTATAGTGGGAAGATATGCTGCTAATCAGACTGCTGTATTAGACCGCAAATTGGAAAACATCGGGGTGAAATTTGTGGCTTTGCAACAAGATTTGGCCAGGACTGGAGACCAACGACGGACATTAAATATCTGTGAAATTGGCAGATATTGACCTAAACTTGGAATACTTTCTTCTCTTTCGGCTCCCAGTGTTTTTCCAGCCAGATGGCCTCGGCTGGAGAAAAACAACTTCTCCTGGATAGCACGATAAGGAGACTTTCTGAAATTCCTGCTCCTTGTCAAGGACACCTGTTGGACTCTACAGGCTTACACACACACATACACAGCTACAGATAGACTTTTACTACCTAACCCTTCATCCCACGCCTTCGTGTGCTTTCATCCACTGGAGGGGGTAGGCGGGTCTGTGACCAGCGTCTTCATGGCTGCAGGACCGGACGGCTGCCCGCCCTTGCCGGACTATATCCACACCCACTTTCCCACCCCCTGTTGCGATGTATGTCATGTCTATGTGTTTTATGTGCTTGACTGCTGGGGCTTTTTTTCTCTCCTTGATCTCACACTGCTCTAACTCAAGAGCAAGGTGAGAGGGAGTTTTTTTCGCCTCTCTTTCCTGAATTGTATCTTACTTCCTTTTTCTAAATGCTATCTCCCGTTGACCTGCCTTCCCCTGAAATGTGATTGTAATGAAGTTACGGCCACCTCGCCGCCGGGAAGAAGGAGGCGGAGAACCGACGGACTTTTAAATAAATATTTATTAATAAAAGGGATGGCAGCTCCTCACGGAGACTGCCGTCTAAATCAAAACAAAACAAACGGACGGCAGCTCCTCACAGAGACTGCCGTCAAACTGAAAGCAAAAGTAAAACAACATGTCCGGGCTCCGGTCCTCTCTCCCTGTCCTCTGCCATCGTTCCTCCTCTTATAGTCCAGAGCTCCTTCCGTGGGATTAAAGGCAGGTGCGCGCCACAGGTGTATCTCATCTGTGGCGGACCTCGTTTCGCTCCCACGGCTCTCGGCCACGCCCCCTCGCCACAGTGATGTTTGTGTATGGTCGGGGGGGTCCAATTTCACTATATGTCAGTGTATGTGAATACATGGAGGTATATGTGACAAATAAAGGCTTGATTGGCTTGATATATATATATTTATATATATATATATATATATATATATATATATAGAAGGTTTCAATTTTAAGAAAATCCATGATTTAGTTATATTCTGTAACATATAGTCTGAAGGTGAAATTTCATTCCTCCTAAAAGGGGTTGAATACAGTCGACATGACGTTTATGACACTCTGCGCCAAAAGTCTGAGAGTAAAGTCACTCTGGTGCACCAAGATGCTGGCCAGATTCATTCTGCTTGGGAATCCACACACATGCAAAAACACTCATATTAAAATGGACTTTTAGCACATAACTCACTAAGAAAGGTATATGATGTGTTTGTTTGCAACTATATGTTCTATTCTATCCGCTTGTTAAGTGTGTCACGCGAAGGAGCTTCCGGGTCCAAGCGATCTATAAAACTGAATAAGGGGACTCAACAAATGGTAATAATAAACGTTTACAAAGTGATGTAATACTTTTGAAAACCACGATCGCAATATATATATATGTCCATGCCTAATATCTGATGGCCAGAAAGTGATAAAGTTTTTATAAATTGTTAAAGTTTTGGTATTTGTGATGCAGCAAGCCCAGCGATTGTTGTGTACACTATGACTTTATATAAAATTCACTTTAATGTGTAATATGAATAAAAAGTTATCATAAACGAATATTTAGTTAATTCAAATTAAGGGCCGCTTGGACCCGGAAACAGTATTACATACGTCACCAACACGTCACCACTTAACAAGCGGATAGCATACCAATAGACCTCTTAGGGTGGTATTTAATGTAGAAATGCACAGAACTGGGCAGCACGGTGGTGAGGTGGGTAGCGCTTTCACCTTACAGCAAGAAGGTCGCTGGTTCGAGCCTGGGCTAGGTCAGTTGGCATTTTTGTGTGGAGTTTGCATGTTCTCCCTGTGTTCGCGTGGGTTTCTTCTGGGTGTTCCAGTTTCTCCCATAGTGCAAAGAAGTGCTATAGGTGGATTGGGTAAGCTAAATTGTCCGTAGTGTAAGTGTGTGAATGGAAGTGTATGGGTGTTTCCCAGTGATGGGTTGCAGCTGGAAGGGCATCCACTATGTTAACATATGCTGAATAAGTTGGCGGTTCATTCCATTGTGGCGGCAGCAGATTAATAAAGGGACTAAGCCGAAAAGAAAATGAATGTATAAATGCACAGATCCTGCTTAATGTGTGTTTAAAGCAGAGTTCTGAACCAGTTCAAGGAACGGAAACGAAAAACGGAAATGAATGACATATTGCAGGAACAGAAACGAAAAATAAAAACAAGATAAACTTTAATTGTTTTGAACAGAAACGTTTACAGTCAACCGGTTAATAACATTATTTTATCGTTCTCTTTATTATATGAATTTGGGAGACAAAAAAGCATTAATTTAAAGCATGTGTACAAATGCGACGGTGACGCATACAACGTGAAATGCCCGCAAAGCAAACGTCATCAGCGAGAGTCGCTTCTGATGCGACTAGCTTGTCTTAAAGGTAACCGAGAACCTGCTCTTTCATGTACAAAGGTATGTTTCGGGTTAAGTTATTGTTACTAAAACTTCTATTTATACTAAATGAATTATTGATTGTCGATTGTTTTTAGATGGGTTTCCATGAAGAATATCCTTTTGTTAATATTTCCCTTATGACAAATCATCTGATAAATCTATCTGTAATAGCCTATTGAAGGATGAGGGGCAGATCATAAACATTATAGATAAAGTTTTGAATGATATGATATATTATCAAACCACCCAAGCATTTTCCATTCGGAGAATTACAGTATTTAATAGCTTAGTCCTTATAAACAATCCATTACTAAAATACATTATTTACAAGGCTACTGAAGAATTAACTGAATATGCAATATGATCCGCAAAATGTTCACAGTGAAATGAGGTGTTCATTTTTATATAAACTTTAAATGTCTGGCCGTGATGCATATTTAGGCATATGCCAGTCTATAAAAATATAATATAGCTTGAAATACTTTAATATTTTAGAGGAAGTATATGTAAAGTTTGCACAACCAATGTTTTATCTTATTAACCCATAATTAAACGTCATGTAGCCTACTTTTTGATTGCTTGACCTGCGAATTAACAACAGCACCAGCGGACATTAACGAGATCTGTGCATAAAAGGGTTTTATGTGTCCTATGCAAAGTCAAGAGAGTGCACGACTTTATAAGGCAGGGGTGTCCAAACTCGGTCCTGGAGGGCCTGTGTCCTGAAGAGTTTAGCTCCAACCCTAATCAAACACACCTAAACCAGCTACTCTTACTAGATGTACTAGAAACCTCATGGTAGTGTGTTTAAGCAAGTTGGAGCTAAACTCAGCAGGACAATCAATAATAAATAGGCCTATAAGTGTATTCTGTGTATGTGTGTGTGTGTGTGCAGGATTTTATTCCAAGGTACGCACAAATCCAGCACCGCCCCGCCCCCTTCCCCCAATCATGTCAAGCAATGGGTGCTTACTGTCAAAGGCTACATTATTTAAGGGCATTCCTTACAACATAATTCGCTTTCTTTTTAATTGTAATATTTCATTAAAATCTAAATGTAATAAAAGCACATCAGCATCAAGAAAAAAATCTGACGCAAGACGTAATCTTTAAAATTATGACATATTAAAAAAATAGCAAATATATGACAGAAGATTGTGAAACAGTAGTGAACATTAATTAAATCCTTACTTTCCACTGACCGAAAATCATCCACCCACACAGTTGAGCCCAAACTAAAATATAATTTGTATATATATTTCTTGGAAAAAATATATTTTTAAAACGAATTTTGTATATAGTTTGTCACTTTAAAAGCCGCTTTTTCACTATCGTGTTGGACCGTTTTTTATGCTGAACCATTCTATTCCGTGCCAAACCGGGCCAGACAGCACGGTTTCATTTTCCACTGTCATGCTGCAACAAAGCTCTTTGGAACATTACACAAAATGCATCAGTATAGTTGCCTTGGCAACGCAATGTTAACGGCTCCCTTTGTTCAATTAAAAAAAAAAAAAAAAAAAAAACTTTTTTTCATGTTCATGTGTAAAAGCGAAAGCAACTAAACACTATTATGACATAAAATAATTTCATTTTTAACAATCAATTAAATTACACAGCGGTTTTGTATCAAAAGTTGATAATAATATAAAATAAACTACATTTTGATGGTAAAATAACAATTTAAACGATGGCTGTTATTTCTTTCAGCATTCAAACATTAAATAACTAATGCATTAAGTGAAATAAAAAAGAATATGAAACAACACATAGCAGGATATAAAGCATATAAAGGACTATTATATTTATCAAAATGCTGCTCTTTTTATCTTTGTATATTTATTTTATTTTTGTTATTTTTAATATTTTATTGTCTTTATAATTAAAGCTATAGACAAATTCCTGCTTGACATTTTAAAAATATTTTGTGTAGCTACCCAGTATATATTAAAGATCACAGAGAATAAAAAAACAAACACAAAAACATGTTACATGGCTCCATAAATGTCCAACTTATATTTAACTAAATCGCATTTTATTTTTATAAAACATTAGTTTTTTTTTTGTAAAAACAATATCGACATTTAAGAATCCATATTTATTTTATTTATTCATTCATTCCTTTGACTTGTTTATTGGCGCATATATAGGCTATAATTTAAATCAAACAGTACCTTGGACAGCTACTGTACTACTTAAGCTTTCAAACAAAAGTCCAAAAAATGTAAGAAAATTTTGACTTTCTCCGGTGATGGCCAACTACATTAAACACGCCGTAACCGTCCTTCAGGTGGTATAGCCGGCATTAAATTACAAAACAAGCCGTTTGGGCTTTGAATTAAAAAGTGCAATTATTTCATTGTTCAAAGAGTTTGCAAGTTCGTGTTTCATGGATATGTTGTGGATTGTGGACATTGATGATATTAAGCGTGTCGTTATTCGATGCGCAGCAGAAAAAAAGTCTTTCAGCAGTGCATGTAGCTGTTGGTAAAGTTCTCTTTCGGATCAGAGCGAGTTTTTGAGCTAACAAAATACAGCATGCGTGCAATAAGCTAACATTCAGTCAGGCGAAGTAAAGGTCTCATTGCCTAGGATGTCAGTTAAATTAATCAAGCTCTAGCCACAAATAAAATAATAGGCTATTTTATTATTTTAAGATTTTAGACTACGGGTTAGTAATTGTATTATAGATGGTTAATTATATTCAAGTCAATGAAATAATAACTTTAATTTTTAAAAATATATTCGTAAGAATGTGGTGGGCCAGTGAAACGCAGCTGTAGCGTATACTGCTTAATAATCAATTTAAATGATGTCATAAATAAATAAATAAAAAAGTGGCAATAATTCCCGACCCTCTCATGATAGGTACGCAAGTGCATACAGCCATACGGCTGCAAGCGCCATTGATCTGTAGGATGTCTGTAAAAACGCAATCAGAGCTAATGTTATGTAGAAGTAGTGTTTCCTAAACAGCTATTAAATTTCAAATAAAATTAAAACCAAAATACAATTCATTGCATTTTTCGTTTGGTAAAAATATACGGCAAGGAAATAATATCAAAAGGTGGCTAGTTTGTAATTTGTTTTAATATTAATTAAAAACATGCTTAGACTATTTAAGCTTATTGGCTATATGCTGCCAATAGGCCATTAATAAGTATTATTTTACTTTGTACTGAATTATATATTTTACAATAAAAACTAAATATAGCATGTCTCACTGTCATTTAAAACATGTAATTCATAACACATAGGAACTGTAGACCTGCAGTGTGTAAACTGTATACAGGGGGTGTTGGTCAATAGCCTACAGCACATATTGAACCAATATATCAGAGGGAGATTATGTTAGCATAATTTGAGAGATTTAAAAAATAAAAGACACTTTAAAAAAGGAACAACACGCAAATCGGCAACAAATAAAACTGTTCCGTGTGTTTCAGCACTTGCCGCTGGATACCAAGGAGTGGGGCTGTGTGTGTAGCGCCTTTAAGCAGCGTGTCAATCAACTGCTGCTGGTGAGGGAGAGCACGCATAAGTGCGCAAAGCCGGTATAGATATAACCAAAAGCAAGTTCATATTATAAATATTTCATTAACCATACTTCATTAATCAGGGCACTCTAGAGCCCTGCAATACTTTGTAATAAAATAACGTTCTAACTGTTTTTTTTTCTAGAAAATCGTTTTCTGAATTTTTGTTTAATAAGGAACGCAAGAACCGAAACAAAAAAAATATCAATTCTGCTCAGAGTGAACCGATTGATTTTTTTTTCGCTTTCAAGCCCTGGTTTAAAGTGTCATGTTTGGTATCGTTGCACTTATTTTACAACACGATGCAGAATGCATGCTAATAACTTATACCGCTTACATTCTTTAATACTCTTGGTTAAAGTTTATCCATCAGTGGATTTGGTTTATCAATACATGGTGGTTCTTTTTAGTCATTTGAAACGGAGTGATTGTTGCCATTCTATTATCTAAATTCTCTAGTTTCCTTGCTTTTCTGTGTTTTATGCACTGTACGTTTTGTTTGTTATGTGTTGGCTACTCATTAAATCATTTTATAATCACGTTGGATTGTCTTTGTTTTGCCTCACAGGAATTGTCTCTTTAACGACAAAATATCGCTTGTCAGGATGCAAAAGATCACTTAATTGTAATTACTTTAAACTTCTAAAAAACTATTTATCTACTTTAAAAGAAGTATAATTCCCTTTCTAAATAAATAAACAAACAATTAAAGAGTCTGCTCAGATGAGCGGATGAAGTCATTGTTATATTTATTTTGTTAAATTAACTATAAGTTAATTCCGAATGTTTATAATTAATAGCTTGTTATTGTTAATCAATAACATTTACAAATTGAGCTAAATGGGTTACAAATCTCATTTGTAAAAAATGGTGACTTTACAATGAGGTTTCGTTAGTTAATGTTACTTAATATACTTCAAAACATGAACTAATAATGAACAATATATGAACAGCATTTATTAATGCTAGTTCAACATTTAAGAATGCATTATTAAAATAGGATTTTATTGCTTGTAATCATTAGATAATACAGTGTGAGTTAACATGAACTAACAATAAACAACTATTTTCATTACCTAAATGTTAGCAAACCTTATGAATACTGTATTAAATGTATTCTTCATTGTTTGTTCATGTTAGTAAGGGCATTAATTAAGCTTAACTAATACAACCGTATTGTAAAGTGATACCAAATAAAAAAAAATAATAATAACTTTGACTCTGCCTTTTCTGGACTAGAACGAGTTGGTCTCGAATGCAACACTGTGAGAAGAAACAGTCTGTCTGTTTTGTTGTTAAGAAAGTGAAGATTTTCTAGATGAATACTTGGCAGCAATGTTCTAAACCCGTGCTATCGAAATCAACACGGCGGAGTGTATTGTGTCTTATGTTTAGGAGTTCATCCATAGTCAAATTAATTCAAAATAAAATTACTTAAGAAAGGACAAACAAACAAAAACAGTACATATACAGAAGAGCTCCAAACCGACAAACATCAACTATCAAACATTTGCAAACAGTTTTCATAATATCACCAACTATGTTTCCATCCACCTATTTTTAATGCACATTTTAAAGTATTTTCAACGGAAATGCCAAGATGCACATTAATTTTGAAAATGCACATAAAAAAGTAAGATAAACGTAAGAAAAAATATGAAACAAGAAAAAATGTGCATGAACAACACTGGAACACATTGATCAAATAAATTCCTGCATGCACATAAAAAAGCCATGTGATTTTGTTTTATCAGACCATGTGATGACAAAAATATGCACAATGGGAGGGCATTAATGGACAAACTAGTGGACAGACCCACATAGCACAACATCTGAAATGTTGTTTTGATCAGCTTTAGATGCAAATGTTTTACGTGAATATATCTAATTTGCATCTTTTGGATGGAAACATAGCTAAGGTTTGCGAATAAAAGCAACTTCTCACCTCTCTCGAACTGATTTGCCACACAGAAAACAGGTCCATTTCCTCTTTCCCCCATGTGTGCACTCTATATGACGTTTGCGGTTGCCTGAGTCATTAAACTGACGACCACAGATGTCACAAGGGAATGGTCCTGAATATTGGACATGTTGTGAAAATTAAAAGAATGCTTTGGGCTGAATAACACTTCCAACTTTTTTGGTGCATCACACCACAGAACAAAGATAAAAACACAAAAAAACAACACATTCATAACACAGAAAATTGGTTTTAGGAAAACTTTACCTAAATGGAACTTTTCTTGATGCTTTAGCCTGGCAAACCGTGACTTAAAGTAGTCATCACAATAGGCACACTTAAAGGGTTTGTCCTGTGAATGTAAGATCATGTGCTCCTCCAGGTGGGGGCGACGGCTGAAGGACTTGTGACAGATCTACAAAAACAGCAACAGGAACGAAATGACAAATTTAGACTAATTGCAGACAAATGAACAGTGTTTACAACAGTGTAAACAGAATTTAAAACTTCATGGCATTCTGTGGCAATTGGCATATATTAAAAATATATTAAAAAAATTAACATATAATAACAAAAAATAAATAAGGCATATGACTCACGTCACATTTCCATACTTCACTCTTCTTCTTCTGAGTGAGAAACTCCTGCAGGTGGTCAGGATGAAATCTGTTAGCAGACAACATGTTTCATGCTTATGCTTAAACAATAAAGAATTCCATAGCCAAAAAACAAGCCTGAAAATATATTGTGAACTGCAACAAGT
>CAIGQZ010033163.1:106051-118802 GCA_903798205.1 Danio tinwini
ACACACACACACACACACACACACACACACACACACACACACACACAGCGCGAGCGTTTAGCTTTGCACTGTTTTTGCAAGCAAATGTGACAGGATATAGGTTAATATCCACTGCTGTATGGATATCTGTTATGTTAATGTACAAAATAAACCTGATATAACATCCACAAACCAGGATTAAAGCATCTTCTTTTATAATTGTTCTGACACGCGGCTGTGTTGATGAAGTAAAGCTGAAGTAAATCGCTGTAATTTATTACAAACATGCACTGTTTTAAAACATTTTAAACTTGTAAAACTTCTTTTTGATCACATTTGATGATGATTGATGATCCTAGATAACTGAACGGACATTTTATTCCCGGTTGCTTTGCACACGTCCTGTCTTGTTGATATGATTATTCACGTTAATACGGAGAAATGTTAATACGCAGCTCTCAATCAATTCGGTGGGCAGGGGGACCACACTCCTATGTCAAGTTCCGGTCGGTCTCAAAACCGATCCAGTTGGTCCACTGTTTTTATGTTGTTAAATTGAAAAAAAAAAAAAAAGGATTGGGTGTGTTTACATCACCCCAATATGATGGTATGTAGACCATACTTACACATATGCCTGTCCAAACAGCCTGAAAAGTAGATTTTTCACCATAGGTGCCCTTTAAAAAAAGGACGCGGTTCCAGTTGGTGTTGATTGTCCGGTCTCTACGGATTTAGTAAGTGTGTGATAAATGTTCTTTGTTTATGTTTATTCAGATGGCAAAGTTAGTTAGTATCATCAGCAGCACTCTTTCAGTTTTTAAAGACCTTAGTCAAAATGATTTAGTTACTAAGTTTACAGTAATATCACTACAATATTATAGACTGAACTTTACAGAATGTAAACACCTTATTCAAACTATTCACTGCGTATGATTTTCACCGCATTTTGTGACAGAATAGTCTATACACACATGGCTGTTTGACCCTATTCTTTGCACCTATCGTGTCAGTAAAAAACCACAGACACCTGCATCTGAGTTTTTTTTTTCTTTGCAAATGCGTTTTTTTCTCCCATTTGGCGTGCCGTATAAAATTCCATTAAAACACTCGTCAAAAGTTGTTTGTCACGGGGGGCATGCATGAAATGTTCCTAAATGAAAGTGAAAGTGCCAAACTGCAGTTAGAGTCGACAAATTAAGAATGAAACATGCGAAATTACATGAAACTCCAGAGGAAATGTGGATAGCGTGGTGAAGCAACAACGTTAATCAAATTATGTGTTATAACATGTAAAATGGATCATGAAAGGAACATCCAAAAAGGCAAATTAAGGCAAATAATTTGATTACTGATGTCCATGTAAATATAGTCACTGTCTATCTCCCCTGCATCTGTGTTGTGTTGCCTCTGTAAAAATCAGTGCATGCACAAAATAAAAGTCCCCTTTTCGTACCCTTCTCTCTTTTACCACGTGACACTCTCACCTAAACAAAGCTGGGCTAGAGGTGTGAAAACACCCTGCTGAGACGGGGTGGGGGGTGGGATGATGGAATCAAAAACAAATTGTTTAACTCTAGGAGACTTAAATAAAATGAGCTGATTTCAAAAGAAGGGTGGGTGTTTCTTTAAAGTACAAATTAAATCAAAACTAATCACATGATTTTGTTAGCTCACTTGGCTAGTTTTCGGGTGAACAACTCCTCTGTGCATGTCATTAAGAAAAATAGTTTGTTGCTCTTGTAATCTTTAATTGAAATCTAAAAATGCACTTCCTGTTTCTTTTTTGTTTTTCAGTTAAATTGTCAGATTATGGATGTCTTAGGAATTGGGCAGGCTAACCTATTTAACCACGCTGCCTCCAACTGTCAGTTTTGACAACAAACAGAAATGGTGAGGAGGAGGTGTCTGTTAGATTGTAATAACTCTCCCGAAACAATTTTCCTGATCTTTATAAATGAAATGCCTACTCTTCAACATCTATTGCAGCAGAAAAACAAGTTTTCTTATAGCTCAGGGTTGTTTCTGATTTTAAGTATCAACAATTAATCATAGATTTTCAACTGACATTTAAAAAGCATACCAAAAAGGCAATTTTATGGCAAATTAAAAAATATACAAACTTGCTTTACATCAGAAGTAGCTAAACGTTGAGCACTGAATGAATGTTTTCTCATAATAAATATTGTCTTATTTGTTGGTCACAAACAAGCACAACAGTGTTAAAAATCAGCTGAATCCCTTTTCAAACTGACAATTGTCCTGGGGTTTTACAAAAATGATTCAACATTTAAATAAAAGCTTATGAAATGGCTAAAAGAGAATCAAGCTTATACTTATGTTTTTTTTTGTCTTTTTGTTTGTTATCATAGTGTTATTAAATGTAATAGTTTCATTCTATGCATATAATGTCATCAAATGTGTATGTGTAAATTTATCATTTCCTGTATTAGGGTGTCTTTTTTTTAATCTGGCAAAGGCAACAGGTGAAAATTAGTCCTTGGGGGTAGGTCTGGCTTATTTACAGTTTTCACGGTTGATCACTGAGCACTGCCCCTTTTTAAATAAATAAATGACAGTTTACTATCTAACAAGATTCTAAGGTATTTGTAGCAGTCAGCATAATCAATCTCAGATCCATCCAATAAGAAAAAATTCTCTATTTTGTTTGGAATATGTTCTGAACAGGCTTTGTGTGGATCACTACTCACCTCTTTACATGTCTGCTTAGAGTCTTCTTGCTGGCATGAAGCTTGTTGCAGTAGGGACATTTGTGCTCTTTCCTTTGAACAGGTGTGCCACTATCATGTTTCTTCTTGTGCACAGTGAGGTTTGATTTGGTGGAGTAGCACTGAAAACAGATGTCACACTGGAATGGTTTTTCTCCTGTGTGTACTCTGGTGTGACTCTCGTATTTACCTATAAATTTAAGAAAAGGAAGGCAATGACTGAGACACCTACATAGAGACTTCTAATTTTACATAGCCTGACATACACTACATTAGAAATTGATGTCATAAATCTCACCTTTACGATCAAAAATCTTGTTGCATTTAGGACATTTGAGACTCTTTTTGTTAGTGCTATGGATCACAACAGGAGCCAGTCCTTCTGGAAAGATATGACTAGTGACCTCTGTCCTTTGGTTGTGCTCCTCAACAACATGACTGAATGCTGGTTCAATCTCCTTCCGAGCCTCAGCCACACATGCCTCATTTGGCTTCTCACTGTCTTCATATTCTGCAGCCTCAACCTCCAGAGCTTCAAATGCCTCGTCTTGTCCCTCTTTCCAATGTTCCTGCTGTATCTGCTCATTCTCTTCTTTACTTTCATTATACTCTTCCTCCTCCTCATAAGTAACAGCATCATGATTTGCAGTTTTTTGGCTGGGCTTTCCAGATACAACACACTCGTTTTTACTATCCTGGCTCTTCAATTTAGCAGGTACCCTCCTCTGACGTGCAGATCTGCGGATTGTGACCACAGATGTGCTCACCACAGTTTGTTCTTCCTCATCATGGCAACCAGTGCTGTGTGTCTTGGCCAAGTGATTCTCCAAGGATTTTTTGTAATTGAATGTGCGACTGCAAAATAAACACTTGGTTCCAGATGAAGTTTGGATGTTCTGGAAATCTGGCATCTCCTCTGGAACTTCACTTTCTTCATCAGTATGAGCTGGTGCTGCCCACTTTGCTAAAATGTTAACAGCTTCCATCATATCAAGAAAACATGCAGCTTCAGCCAAAGCAGGGATCTGGCATTCTGAAACTTCAAATTCAGAAGTGTACAAAAAGTTGAGCAGGTGTCCAAAAGTGGAGCCCTCCATGTTATCAATACTAACATGATGGAGTTCAGGATTTTCACTAAATCTGGAATGAAAATAGCCACTTCCAAATGCCAAAACAACCTTGTGTGCATGATATATCCTGCCATAGACTGTGACAGTTGTGTCACAGAATGATGACAGTTTGTGACGGTCTTCGTTCAGGAACTTAAAGAAACAACCATCATTTTGAGATATTCGTAAACACTTCTTATCAAGTGAATAATCTTTAATGGTCATGCCAACATCCCTTTTGGAATTGCATGCGGTTGTTGTCTCCTGTGTTTCTTTGAAACTGATATTTTTTATTTTTGTCTGCTGGGGTGGATTGTGTTTTTTCTTCATGTTTGGGGATTTCAACACAAATATTCCACTTTCAGAGCTGAAAGAAAAAAAAATCATTGACACTGCATTACAAAACTGTTAAACATATTGTAAAGTAACACGCTAATTCTTGAGAACTGGGGCAAACAATTAAAAATAATTAATAATGAATCTAATAAATAAGGTTTATGGGTTATTTTGTATTAACTGATTCATTATCCTATACTTTTTCAGGTTGTGTCCTTCTCTTTTTACAAATTACTTAAAGAAAACACTGTCATATTAATTATTATCAATGTTTATTGAAAAAATCCAATTGATAGACATATCAACTTTTCTAAATCATGGTGCAAAGGATAATAAAAATGAAGATGAAATGAAGTCGTTTGGCTGGGAGACTATGTGTTTGTATGATTAACCCCTGTAATCTTCGGACTGGTGAGCTGATCTAACTTTAAGTATTGACCAGAAAAGACGATGATGCAGTGTACGTCTGAACTTCTGCGTTAAAGAGTTGCTAAAACATTAACAGACACTACAGCAACTCAAGTATTTCACTCCGTAGGTTTATGAGTGGATGAGCCAAAGTGTGCTCTTGATGGAATTAAAGACTGTTGGAAGGTCGCTTATAAAGGAGTCATATACCAGCCAAATTGTTTGAACTGAATCTGTGAGCAATCAAACTACTAAAATTGAGTGAATCATTGAACTGTTTGAACGAACTGAGCATCTGAATTACTAGAACCGAGTGAATCATTGAACTGTTTGAACTAAATCTGTGAGCAATTGAACTACTAGAATCGAGTGAATCATTGAACTGTTTGAACAAACTGAGCATCTGAATTACTAGAACCGAGTGAATCATTGAACTGTTTGAACTGAATCTATGAGCAATCGAACTACTAGAACTGAGTGAATCATTAAACCATCTGAACAAACTTGAGCATCTGAATTACTAGAACTGAGTGAATAATCGAAACTACTTGAAATTACTTGAACTGCATGTATATTGAATTCCTGTGTAACGGTAGTGAATGTAATCATGTTCTAACAAATTTATATGAATCAGTGGTTTAATGTTTGTGAATTGGTCAGATTAAAGTAGACCGAGGTACCGCTTTATTTGGTTTATTTCTTTATGTTGTTTTGTGCATTTGATTGTGTTGAATTATTCATATGTGTGTTGGAATGGGTATGAATGGTTTTGTGTTGTAAAATATGTATTCAGTGTTATTTTGAGGTTGTAAAGAGGTTAAATTGAATAAAATTAGAATGCAATTTAAACTGGTTTAGTTCTGTCTGATTTATTTTTGTCTTTAGCTCCATAAGGGGTTACTAGGGTTATTTCACTACTAGTTTATCCTATGTAGCACTGACTTTATAAACATGATTTTTTTATTTATAAATTTATAAGTTGGCACCCCTACCCAGTCAGATCACTACAACTTCAGCTTCGCTTTCAACAATGTCATACCCCCTAAGTTAATTATCAAACTCAGAGGCCTGGATATTAACAACTCTCTCTCTCTGCAACTGGGTAATGGACTTTCTGACTAACAGATCTCAGAATGTTAGATCGGGCCACATCTGCTCCACCACTGTCACACTCAACACTGGTGTACCACAGGGCTATGTGCTGAGCCCCTTCCTCTACTCCCTTTTTGCTCACAACTGCAGGCTCATAAATGGATCCAAAACCATCATTAAATTTGCAGATGACACTACAGTGGTCGGTCAAATCAGCAACAATGATGAGACTGCCTACAAGGAGGAGATACAGCATCTGGCCACTTGGTGCATAGACAATAGTTTGCTCCTTAACACTATAAGGACCAAGGAGCTCATTGTAAACTTTAGGAAGGGATGAGTAGGCTCACATGATCCCATTCACATCAATAGGATAGCTGTTGAGCCTGTCTCATCCTTCAAGTTCCTGGGGATCCACATCTCAAAGTAACTTAAGAACCAGTTGTCCCCAGTCGTCTTGGTAAACTTCTATCGCTGCGCAATAGAGAACATCCTGACCAACTGCGTCACAGTCTGGTATGCAAGCTGCTTGTTGCTGAAAGTAAGGCACTGCAGCAGGTGGTAAAAACGGCCCAATGCATCACAGGGACTCCACTTCCAGCCATTGAGGACATCCAGAAAAATTACGGTCTTTACCCGGCATGCATATTCTTAAAGACTGTCCTCACCCTGCTCACAGACCCAGCCTTCTGGCAGGCGTTTCAGGTTCCCCCGGACAAACAGCTTTTTCCTCAGAGCTGTCTCCCTTTTGAACTTTGCCCACCACTCTTTTGCCCCCCTCATACACCCCCACACTCTCCTCATAAATTATACCCATAATCACTGCACTATTTGATATTTGCACATTTCAAAATTACACATATTCATAGTAATTCATACTAATTAATTTTTAATTGTACATACCTACTGTACATATACATTTGTAATAATGTTCATACAGTATATACCTGCATACTTCTGATTATTAATAGCAACCTGTACATTTATTAATTTATTGTTAATCTCGGTTCATAGCTATGCATTTAATGTTCATAGTACATCAATCTGCAAATATCACCATGGTTTTTCTATAATTGCACTTTATAACTTACACCTATATCCTGCAATTACTGCTATTGCACTCCTGGTTAGATCTACTGTAAACTGCATTGCGTTGCCTTGTACATGTGTAATGCCAATAAAGTTGAATCTAACCTAATCTAATCTAACCTAATCTAATTTTAGTGTAGAAAAATATAGGATATGGATAAAACATTACATTTTCTAAATAAAATAAAGTTTATTTTAGATTTCACAGAGACAACAAGTTAAAGAGATAGTTTAAGAAGCAACATCCATTGAGTGCATAAGTTGAAAGTGTTTTACTAACTGGAGACTCCATAGCTCGGAAGATACATCAGAGACCCCAGCCAACATAGTCTAATGTCTTCAAATTGACTTGATATAAAACATTTTTGCTCTGCCATTGTCCAAATTGTTTTTGTATCATTCTCAATCCTTCTTTGACCCTATATTTTTATAAAAGTAAACTACACCCACCTTCCTCTGATCTTAGGACAGTAATTTTTAATCTATAACTTAAATCTAATTTAGGGCTGGGTGATAATTTGATAATATGGAAATTGTAAGAGGACATGCATCAAAAAAAAATTTTTCTCTCATGTTTTGTCATGACAACGACTTAATTACCTCGTGATCTCGACATAACTTTTTTTCTCATGATTTCGACATAACTCGTTTTCTTGTGATCTCGACATAACTCGTATTCTCGTGATAACGACTTAATTTTTCTCGTGATCTCGGCATAACAAAAAGTTATGTTGTGATAATGACTTATTTTTTTGCTTTTATTTATGTATAAATTATTATTATTATTATCTGACCAATGAGTCTACACCGGCCCTGTAAACAGGGAGAGAATAACCTACCTGCAGATGTCACGGTTGTGGATCCATCTGTTCTTCTTGCATGTGTGTGTGTGTGTGTGTGTGTGTGTGTGTGTGGGAAGTTGGTGTTTGTTTGGGTTATCTTCACCGCGTGGTGAGTGTGTGGGAAGTGGGTGTGTTTGTTTGAATTTATCTTCACCGCGTGGTGTGTGTGTTTACATTCATCAGCTGGGTTGTCACGTGTCTTGTTACCACTCATATCTCTCAGCTGTTTTCTATCAGTCACAGCTGTCGCGCTTTACCGCTCGCCTATACAGTATAAGTTCAGTGTTTTGTAGATCGCGTTATCAGTCCGTTGTTGTTCACTCCTGTGTCTGCATCCTGTTAGGCTCTCTCGTTCGATCTGGTGGTGGGTCTTTGCCTTAAGTCTGTTATATTTGGACCTTATGCATGTCTCTGTTTCACTGATGTTGTTACAAGTGCCTGCTCTGCCGACAACGATATCAGTGAGAGACTTCATCCCGAATCGCTACTCTGATGAACTTTATCGTGGGTAAGCGTGACGATTTCCTTGAGAGTTGCTCCATAGCGCTACCTTCCCCTTCCCTTGAAGTCTGGTGAGATATCAATGAGAGACTTCTATTCGGCGCTGTTTCTCGGATGAACTTTTACCGCTGTTTACCGTGTTGTATTCCTGGTGTGAGCACCCTTGCTCCACACTATATCTGGTGAGATCAATACCAGTTGTGACTCTTTAATAAATCATCTTGCATTCACTTGCATTTAGGTCTCCAGTGTATATCTTTGTGACAGCAGATGCGTATTCGTGCAACACACGTTCAGAACAGCAATAATAATGAGCGCAAATGCCTGGACTTATGATTAATGTACATTCATTATTATATTCATGTATATGATGATATATCATTATTTACAATAATATTCCCCTAACTGTTACCATTTTAAAGCAGATCTATATGGCGCAAAATAAGTTGTTGCATGTATGAATTAAATTATGAAAAATTATAAAGATCCTGCTTTTGCTTTGATCCTTTCCTCACGTTATATACAGTTACTTTAAAATTGCATATTGCTTTAAAATGGTAACAGTTGAGGGAATATTATTGTAAACAATGATAATCATATACATGAATATAATATTAAATGAAGATCTGAACGTGTTGGGCTGGTGCATAGGCTACTCACTGACATTGGTCAGATAATAACAATAATAATAATAATAATAATAATAATAAAATTTATATTTAATACATAAAAGCTAAAAATAAGTCGTGATCACAAGATAACCATTTTTTGTTATGTCGAGTTCACGAGATAATTAAGTCATGATCACGACAAAACAAGAGAGAAAAAAATATTTTAAAGGTGCTGTATATAAGTTTTTGATTCTTGTAAGGCATAAAAATACCATAATATGTTTGCAGATATTTAAGAAACATCCCAAGAGAACATACTTGTTTAACTGAAAATTAATGCTGAAGTCAGATATTCTGCTTTGAAAATGTTTTTTCCGTGCCGGAACGCTGCCTTTGTTTAGATAAATTTAACCTGCACAATAACAGTTTAGCCACAGACCAAAAATGCGACATAGCAGATGTCGAAATGAGACAGATTCAATTCCACATGAGGTTATTAATTAGCAAATAATATAAATATTATGAACATAAACATTAGGCAAGCATATTACATTGTAACCGCGTCCTAACAACATGCTTCATGACGAGATACACAGTAATAAGCAATTCAGCTGTTTGCACCAGACAAAACACGACAAATTTTAATACAGCCTTGCAGAAGCACAGAATATGCACTCACTCACGAAACGGTAAGGTTTAGAATCTATTTAATACATATTAAACATCTTTAACATCATTACATGTATGCTGAATTACTTATGTGTGTTTAGTTCTAAAGTTCAATTTCAAACGGCTTATTGTATTTTCAAGATCTGAGGTGAACTATCTGCTGCTGCTTTCAGTTTATGGCAATAAATATCATGTAAAATGCCATTCAAACTCACATTGTTAGCATTTAGCACAAAATAAAGCAAACAAGGTTTACCTGCGGTGATCTGTCATAGGTTTCTGTTGTACAGCTGTGAGAAATAGAAGCCGTTTCTAATATATCAATTTGAGGTGTTGGTTAGAACCAAAACTCCTTTTAATAGGAAAATGTTCCCTCTATTGCATGTCGTTGCTTTTTTTTAGAACACAGTTTAAATCACTCGCACCTGTACTCAATCTGGCAACGCGCGCTTGCTTTTGTTTTGATCCAGGAGTGCAATACCTAGTTCAACCACTGGGTGTCAAACTTACATACTGCACCTTTAATGCATGGCCTCTTAGGACTTCCTGTACGATTATGATAGTTATCACAATATATTTTTTTCTGACAAAACAATAATGACAGTTTGATAAATGCTCAATTATGTTTACACACTATGCATAATGTTGCGCTGGCATATTGCAGCCTGCACTTGCGGATGCTGTATGTAGTATCAGTTTACAGCCATACAGTGTCAGTTGAACTTGCAGTTGCAACGTCAGAGTAAGAAAAAAATGAGTGACAGTGAAGAAAATGCACCGTCCATGACTAGCTTTTCTTTTCGGCTTAGTCCCTTTATTAATCTGGGGTCGCCACAGCGGAATGAACCGCCAACTTATGCAGCATTTGTTTTACGCAGCGGATGCCCTTCCAGCCGCAACCCATCTCTGAGAAACATCCATGCACACTCATTCACACTCGTACGCTATGGACAATTTGGCCTACCCAATTTACCTGTACCGCATGTCTTTGGACTGTGTGGGAAACCGGAACACCCAGAGGAAACCCATGTAAACGCAGAAAGAATATGCAAACTCCACACAGAAACGCCAACTGACCCAGCCGAGGCTCGAACCAGCGACCTTTTTGCTGTGAGGCGACAGCACTACCTACTGCGCCACTACGTCGTCCCAGGTTAAAAATTATTATTATTTTATTTAGTTTAATTTTTTTTTATAAGTTTTGCTGCATAAATATGAAACTCATAGGCCTATTTATTTACTCGTGGGGCATTAATATGTGCAACCGCACATGCCTACAGATGTAATTTGATAAAAGAAGCATAATGAAAAGAGCAAAAATAAGGATAGCCTATTGCTTATCGCAGTTTGACATAGACAAGTGCCAAACCAGCACTGATGGTGATTGTCTCTGTCCTGGATCTACATCATAAACACCTCAGTTTATTTGCACAAGTGGAAAAAGAAGCCACAAGAGCAAAGCTTTCTGATATGTGCTCTGCATTCAAAATGTCCACAAGTCAGGGTTTTCTCTCCAAAGTGTGCTCCAGCACCGTTTAAACACAACAGATATAGTTTTGAGGATTTAGTACAACCAACAAATAACAAGCCTTTTTTTATTTTGAGAATAAGTTATTAATATTCCTTATAAAAAGATCCATTTAAAAAAATATCCTACATAGCTAATCTACGAATCAAACAAATCCAGCTGTGACATTAAAATAACCGAATAATATGAAACATCCTTAAATTATTCTCCTAAATCACAGGTGTCAAACTTAGTTCCTGGAGGGCCACAGCTCTGCACAGTTTAGTTCAAACTCTAATTAAACACTAATTTCTTCTTCTTTAATTTCTTCATTTGAATTTCATAACTTGAATATTAAACATCTGAAATGTAAGACAACTGACAAGTCAGAATTTTTTATAGAAGTATTTTCAAACTTCAGTTTTTTTGGTTTTCTGAATTGATAGACTGCAGATATTGGATTTGTAAAAATACAGTTTTACATTTTCAAGATGAAGAAATTCATGACATCAAATTCAATATTCTAAAATTCAAAACCAGAAATTCATATCGTGAAATTCAGACTCAGCAAAAAGTAGGTCAGGGGTCATCAATAGGAAAGAGTACACGATTACAGAAAAGTCAAACTAAGAATCACTCACCTCTGCTTGATTTATAGTTATGGACGAATAACAGGGTGTGAATTACGAGAGTGGGGGTTTGGGGGGTCTGGAAATAGGTAAAAATAAAAGTTTTTTTTTATCTACATATAGTCTAATGTAAAATTTAACTCAGATGTATTTTAGCTTTAAGTATAGACGAATTACCCTGTTTGTAAACATTCAGGACGCGTGCGCAGGGAGGTGGCAAAAAAAAAAATGGGATCGCTACCATTTATAGTGAGGAAATGACATCCTATGCGGTACAGTTTGTTGTTGTCTTAGAAATAAGTTATATTGATTACATATGATATATATATTTTACATAACGCTTTCAGCATATTATAACAGCTTGTCACCCAGTGATAAGCACAGTGATTCTGCAAAATTAACGTTAAAGTGAGCTGTTCATCTGACAGGTCTATTTGCGATAGGTCATGTGCAAGAAATAATGTTCCATGATTACCAGATTCATTCTATTATCATTAATAGTTTTACTTTTACTTTTGTTACCATTGTTATTACTATTCTGACTTGTTCTCCCTTTATCTCCTCATTATCATTATTACAAACTATTGTCATTATTAAGGTTGCTGTAGTTGTAGTAGTAGTTGTAGTTTTTTTTGTGGCAGTAGATGTCGTTGGTATAGTGGTACCAGAAGTAGCAAAGGTGTTGGTGTAGCAGTAGTAGTAGTTGTCTGTGTAGTAGTATCAGAGGTAGTAGATGTTGTTGACGTAAATGTTGTAGTAGGAGTGATTACTGTAGTAGTATCAGTAGTAGTAGGAGATGTTGTTGTAGTAGTTTCAGTAGTAGTTGTTGTTGATGTTGTAGTAGTAGTGATTTCTGTAGTAGTATCAGTAGTAGTAAGAGACGTTGTAGTAGTATCAGTATTAGTAGACGTAGTAGTAGATGTTGTTATGGCTGTAGTAGCAGCTGCAATAGTAGTTTTAATATTAGTAACTTTCTGTAGTAGCAGTTGGTGTAGTACTTGTGATTTATTGTTATTGTCAGTTATTACTGTTGTCCTTTCTCTTTACTGTCATCATTACTATCATACATTACTAGCGTTGTTGTCACTCTCTACCACTGGCTGGTCTCTTTCTATTTGTTTATTAATATCTATGACACTTGCTTCATTTATTGACTGTTATTGTCCCTTATGTATGTACACTGACCTGACCATGTTACCTTTACAGACACACACACACACACACACACACACACACACACACACACACACACA
>CAIGQZ010033163.1:148763-164646 GCA_903798205.1 Danio tinwini
CATACAACTCATCATCCAGATCTTTTTGACTAACTGCATCTCTGTTTTTTTGCCTTTTCTTGTATTTAATTTTGTGTTGTCACTTGTCCCTTTATGTACACTGGAAGCTTCTGTTGCCAAAACAAATTCCTTGTGTGTGTGAAGCACACTTGGCAATAAAAATGATTCTGATTCTGACTCCGAGCACTTGTGATGTCTCCAGCAGTGGGGAACATTAGTTATTTAGTCATCAATTTAAAAAAGAACAATTTAAAGTTTTTTTATTTACCTAATATTTTCAACCAAAGTTTTTATAATACCATCTACAAGACTGTCCCAATGTCAGTAAAAGTTAAATAAATGCAAGGCCCTTCAAATTACAGGGGTTAGACAATGAAACATTGACAAATTTAGTGTAGGAGGTTTCATGGCTAAATTTAACCAGCCTGGTGGCCAATCTTCATTGATTGCACATTCCACCAGTAATGCTGCGGTCACATTAGAGTTTGCGTGTGTGAAATTCTGTCGTACGACGCTGCGAAAAGGGGCGGGATTAAACAAGATGATCAGACATTAAAAAAAGCGAGCAATTGGTCCATGTTTTAAATTTCTGTCCAGAGAAGTCTTATTTTGATTTTCGATTAGTCTCATGCAAGTATGTGATGCGATTTTGCAGGTCAGAGTTCACCAAGCTAGAACTTTCCAACGCAGCAAACTGTGAAACTTGTTGCATGAGCTTGCGCTTCCGGTCTGACGTATTCACGTGCGTATGAATGCAAGTCTATGGGGATAAAAGTGCAGTGTGATCTCAGCTTAAGAGCAGAGTGTGGAGTTTTAATTAGCAGAGTAAAAGCACAGTTTTGCTTTAAATTTTGCAATGCACAACATTATGGTTGACATAAAGGTCTAAGTAAAGTGTAAAATTCAGAGGTCTGGGACATCTGGGTAATGTCAGTATGCCACTAAAAAGAACAAACCACATCCAACAGGGGTAATTGTGGATGAAGAGAAAGCTGTCTGAAAGGGATGTCACAGGGTGCTAACCTGGATTGTACTAAAAAATACAAAACTACAGATGCCCAACTCATTACAGAACTATGCACCTCAAACTCTCCTGTTTCCACCAAAACTGTTCATCAGGAGCTCCACATGGTCAATATACATGACTGGGCTGCTATAGACAAACTTTGTCATCCGTGCCAATGCCAAAAGTCAGTTTTAATGGTGCCAAAAGCAAAAATCTTGGACTGTGGACAATATGAAACATGGATTGTTCTCTGATGAGTCCACCTTCACTGTCTTTCCCACATCTGGGAGAGTTGCAGTGTGGAGAAATTCCAAAGCTGCATATCACCCAGACTGCTGTACGCCCAGAGTGAAGCAAGTGGGTGGATCAGTGGCGGTTTGGGATGCAAGATCATGGCATTTCCTAGGCCCAATACTTGTAGTAGATGCGCGCATCACCCAATGGCTAAAACATTGTATCCTAAGGTGGTGCAGTGTATCAGGATGATAATGGACCAAAACACACAAGACTGGTGACCATGTGGTTTGATGAACATGAAAGTGGAGTTGGACATCTCCCATGGCCTGCACATTTAGCAGATCTAAACATTGAGCCACTTTGGGGTGTTTTGGAAGAGCAGGAAAGGTCAGGAAAGGTTTTCTTCCACCAGCATCACAAAATGATCTGGCCACCAGTCTGCGATGATACAAAAGTTGGGCACCACTGGAATAAAAGCCTTTTCTATTCATGCATTTCATCATTGAGGATTTCTGAAAAATACTGTAAAATCTAGTCTCGTCTCATCTCGTTCTCATGAAACTAATCTCATTTCTCATCTCATAGAGTAAAGCCTGGTTTATTCTTCTGTGTCAAGTGATCGCCGTAACCCACGGCGTATGCCTTGCGCGTAGCTGTGCATTTATACTTCTGTGCGCGGTTTCTGTTTTTTCTGCAATACACTTTCGAAACGCTAGCTGGCAGTAGGTGCTTATGTTTCTCTGTTTTGAGTTTCTTCGCTGGTGTTCTGTTTTTTCTGAACACTTCCTTAATGTACAAGTGGCTCAAATTTGCTCATTTTGAAGCGGGAACCGTCGGACGTGCAACACCTTCAATCATAAGGTAAACACAAAACAACAGTCTCCATCCGGAGCTCCTTCACGGGACTCCACACTTGTAAACACTCGCTGCATCAGGAGCGCGGCTCTCACCTCCACCCACACTCGTCAGCGCTACCAAGCCGACCAATCACAGAGCTTGCGCTACGTGTATGCGTTACATTTTTTGAGAGGTGCGTGTCAACGTCGCAGACGGTTACGACGAGGGGCTATGCATCCAGGGCCTTTAGTCTTGTCACACCCCTAGCAAATACCACACAATTTTCGAATGAATATAATGAAAAAAATATTTCAGTGAAATACAACATGGAGAATGGAAGCTCATTTATTTTGAAAAAGATGCAGAATCTTTCCATTTCTGAGAGAAGGGCTAAGTGTAAGCCCTAAATGTCAATATGGTGTAACCAAAAAATATATATATACACCAAATAGTTTATCTTGTTTAAAAAATGTGAAAGTCTCAATGAAACATTGTATCATGTAGTTTGGCATAATTTTACATTATATAAATAATATACATTATATAATATAAATATAGCACAATTGTTCTAAATATTATAATTCATTTGGGGAATTATGTCTGTCACCTCAAATTTCTGAAATGTCAAGATGGTGTAACCACCATTTATTGAGCCATTTTGTTAATATTGTGCACAAGACTGTTAGACAGGAAATTGGATCACAGAGAAGAATTTATAGATAAGACTAGATGCTGCATGCAAAGGTTAGCTACTCTCTTTAAAATGTGAGATTACTTTGACTTTTTAAGGTATGGTCAGCTATTCTTAGATATGCATGTCAAATGGTAAGACCCCAGAAATGCACTGATAATTGATCATTATTATAAAAGTATTATATTTAAAAGTTACATTTGAAATATTCCCCCCAAGCCTATGTGCTTACATAGATGCTGATGATAATGCCTGTCAAATTTGATTTTAAGTTGAAATGTCAAGCGGTGTAACTGGTTACACAATTTGACTCCTATTGCAGGAGTCTTTCTGTTTGGGGCCAATTTAGTCAAATATCATTAGTTCATAATGCTGATGAAAAATGTAGTATAAATTAAACTACTATTTGGAACTATTTGTGTTCATAGTGTTGGATTATTTATTTATTTTTGTTTGAGAAAGTGGTGCTTAATCCCCAACCTTACTATTAAAGCTCTGTAAACCTAGTATGAATTATACTGTACAACATGAATGTTTTTTTATGTTAATCCATGTTTATATTCACACAATATAATGTACACACTCTCTCATTCACACACACCTTCATACACTATGGCCAATTTAGTTTCTCCAATTAACCTTTACCGCAAGTCTTTGGACTATGGGGGAAACTGGAGCTCCCAGAGGAAACCCACAAAACTCCACACAGTAAGCCCTCCTGGTCCATCTGGGACTCAAACCAGCAACCTTCTTGTTGTGAGACAACTTTTGTGAGACAACATTTTTTTTCTTGAGGAGTCTCATTTCTTTTGGTTTGGATAGATTAAGAGCAGTTTTTAAAATGTTTAAACAGTTTTTAAGGTCAATATTGTTAGCCTTCTTAAATATTTTTTCGATTGTCTACAGAACACACCAGTTATTCAATTATTCAATGACTTGCTTAATAAATCTTACTTGCCTAATTGACCTAATCAAAATTTTAAATGTCACTTTAAGCTGAATACTAGTGTCTTACAAATTATCTAGTCAAATATTATGTGCTGTCATCATGGCAAAGACTATGGAAGAAATCTGTTATTAGAATTTAGTAAATTAAACTATTATGTTTAGAAATGTGTTGAAAAAATCTTCTCTCTGTTAAACAGTGCACACAGCTTTATGTTTTGGAGGTTTTCATACTTGATGCGCTCACTGTTGTTGTATTATTATTATTATTATTATTATTATTAACAACTGGAGGTGACTCTGAGAAACTTTAATGATGAAAAGTTGTGAAGTCGTCAGAAGTTGCTAAACAAATGATTTTTTCTACAGTTGAAATCAGAATTATTAAACCCCCTTTAATTTTTTTCCCCAAATGATGTCTAACAGAGTCTCATTTGTTTTATTTCGGCTATAATAAAAGCATTTTTTAAAACCATTTTAGGGTCAAAATTATTAGCCCCTTTAAGCTATATTTTCTTTCGATAGTCTATACAACAAACCACTGCTATACAATAACTTGCCTAATTACCCTAACCTGCCTAGATAGCCTAATTAACCTAGTTAAGTCTTTAATATGGTATACCGCGGGATCTAAAAATAGCAACGGTATCAGTTTCAATACCGTTATAAAAAACAATGCACTTATATAGGAGACAAGTATTAAATATTATTTATGTAATGCCTAAAAATCGTATGCGTGATTATCATCACGGGACAGTGTGGAGGAGAGAGCGAGAGAGGTAAGATGGTGAGTCGCGCACTAAGTGACCTTGGTGCTGTGCGTGTGTGAGAGAGAGAGAGAGAGAGAGAGAGAGAGAGAGAGAGAGAGAGAGAGTGTGAGTGTGAGTGAGAGTGAGTGAGTGTAATGTGTGTCTGTGTGTTTATACAGACAGCTTGTTAGGCTGTCTGGAGTCTGGACTCTGTATCATCTAGCTGGTTTTTGGTTTGGTTTTGCTGTTCGCAAACACGTCATCTCTCTCCTTTGTATATAATATTTTATATTTACTATATCTAAACATATTTAATAACCTTTTGGCTGATTTTTTAAAACTTACTTAACCTACTGCATTTGCATTACTTTTGATCTTGGATAATTCAAACCAATGCAAATCACTGCGGTCTTACAGCTAAATATGCGATGAGACTAAAATGATTTCAAACGACTCGATTCAACAGTGCGGTGCGGGACAGGACTTGATTGTGATTTCGGGTACATGCCGTTATTCGCGGCCTGCGGGACTGCCGCAAAATGGATATAATATACATGGATGAAAGTGAATGAAATTATATTTATCTACGCATGGACGAAACAATGATGCATTTAAGGTCCTTTCAGACGAGAGGCGGATGCAAGACTCGCCGCCCGCATGCAAGTACACCCGTCTGCAGCTTGCACATTGGGGCGGGGCTGAATATGGGGTGGGGTTGTATGTGCAGCCCTGCCCATAAGTAACAGTGGGTGGAACTGAACATGTCGCCCCGCCTGCAAGTCTTTTATTGGTTAACAGAAACATATTGACGTTGATGTAATATACTTTTGATTCCGGTTTTCATCACTGCATCGTGAGTACACATCTTATGTGTACACGCCACGAGCTACGTATTATGTGTAATTAATTTAATTAAAGTGTGTGTAGCTGAATAGAGATGTTGAGTTTTAAAGCCTTGTAAAAGTTAGGGTTGACATTTTCCAAGCAACACAGTCCATCAAATGAAGTTTATTGATATCAAAGATATGAACAAAATATTTTTCTTTGTGGCTTGTTATCTAATTTATATACACTGATAATGTTATTGCTAAATATATACATTATACAACTTTTGATTCTTTGCCTATTGATCTATACTACCTTCTGCTTGCAGATCATTGGCATTGATATATCCATCACTATAATTGTTGTGGAGCATATTCTCTGTTTTATTTTACCTCAGTTATTTCTCTCTTTTTTAACATATGGTGAATGTGAGCTGGGGGCATGCCTAGTACAAACATATTTACCTCTGAGTTTAACTTTATTATGCTGTATTTTAAGCGACAATTTGGCCAGATTTTTGGCTATTTTTTTTTTTTACAGATGCCACCTGATTCTGCAGCGTATCCTCTTGGGAATTGCCATAGAGGATGGTGATGGGGCATTTCTGCAACTCTCACTGACATGCAGGACCTTCTGAGCCATTGTCAGTGATCCAAAATTCAAGGAGCAGGCTCACTAGATCTGGCTGGACAGTAAGTAATTTATGTTTTTTTTTTTTTTTTTTTAAATAGTGACTACTGGGGAAAGTGCTTGGCATATTCCATATTGGTTTATCATTGTTTTCATCATAAAGTAATTCTTGTTTGCGTGTGTGTGTTTGTGTGTGTGTGTACATGATAAAGAGTACAAAGTATGCCAAGCACTTTTTACAGTACTCCATTAGTTGTAAAACTTTGAATTACGTTTGTGTCTTGCTTAAAAATGTACTTGATTTTATTTAGGTGTCATCAATCAGAGTGCCATATACTTTGACAAAGTGTTTTGTCTGTTGGGGATGGCAAGAGGGGAGTTCTGCAAGCATTCTGTTCAACAATTGACTTCCCAGGGCATTGCTCAGCAGATTGTTACTTCAATGCTGGAGGAGAATTCCCCTGTGAAAAATATATAATTGTTTTTATGTTTATTAAAGATGATAATCACGAGCTGCTGTATCTTAAATTACTATTATTATTCTCTATAAATTGTCAGTCTTCCTTTTGTATATGTGTGCATGTGCATATACAGATGAGCTGCAGGTGAGACATCTGACATCAAAGAAAAAAAAAGTGTATTGTTTTGTGTTGCTGTATTTACTGCAGATGAGTGCTGCAAAAAATCTTTTTTGCCAAATTTCTTTTCATTAATTTGTGTCCTGATAAATAAGTGATAAATAAAAAACTGGGCGTTTGTGACACATTATTCATAAAATAGTAGGTCTATTTATTATAAAATAGAATAACAATGTTTAAGTAACTCTTAATAATCAAACTAAATTATTATAAAAATATTTTTAAAGATCTACAGTATCTGTCCAATGCAGAAATGGACCCATAGTTGTTAGAAAGTGGCATTAAAGTATTTACTCTGTATTTACAATTACAAAATTAACACTAAGAAGACTGCATTTTAATTCAGTGTTATTATATTATGAAATTATTTGTAACTTATTAATTAAAAAGTAGTACAGATATCAAAGTAAAACCACTCAGTAGGTGGCAGCAGAGCACTGTCTTAGTTCATTCAAATGAAGAAACTGAACAAAACTTTAATAGATTAGTAAATAATAAATGATAAAACTGATTGCATTTATAGATGAAATACTTACCAGGTAATATGAGAATATTTAACAAGGAATTTTACTCATGAAGTAAACATTTACATATAACAGATAATATACATTTATATTCATACCAGCATCAAAGTAAAAATGAATCCATTATTTGATAAATTAAACTGATTTAATAAGTGAAAAAGTTACGAACATATACTTCCCTTGATAAACAATAGCTTATTCCTGCTCTAAATAAATAAAAAATTTTCAAACTCAAAGCAGTGCAGTATTGAAAGAAAAACATTTGGACACATGCCCAATGCTTTTAATAGTCTTAAGTCACAACATGTAATGTTAACATTTTCAGTTGTAAATTTTCCAGAGAACTATCCCATTCATTTAAAGGTAAACCGGAACTTAAAATGAAAGTGAACTAAAAACCCTGCATTTCTGAAAGGCAGAAGTGAAGTGACATCATTGTGAAAAGGGTCTTTTTGGGATCTTGTCTAATATAATTGTCACAATATTTTTAGAAGAAATATCAATATGAAGTTCACATAACCTTTTTCTTTACCGATTATATTCAGAATTTATTCATTTACATAATTAACATATAAAACACTCAGCAAGAATACCCACTTTTATGTATTTTTTGTGTTTATTAACAATAAAAACAATATTTAGGAAGTTGTAAATACATTTCCTGTTTACTGACACCACTTAGTGGGGATTGACGCTATTACGTTTCCGCTAACCAATGAAATTACAGGTGGGCGTGGCTGAATGTGCAGCCCCGCCCCAGATGCTGCCCCGCCCCGATCTGCGGGCTGCAGACGGGCTTCTCCCCGCACGTGACTGTTTCGGTGAAGTTTTTTTATGTTTTTGTTCAGTTGAGAGTGGCGCGGCTTCAGGTCTAATCATCACAAAAGTAATCATCAATAGTGTCACATTTTAATTTGCTAAGATCTAACACGATGTTGCGCTTGGCATATGTCCTTATTGTTTTCTGATAAAAGTTTCAGTTTAGACATCGCTGCTGCGAGTCGGCAATAGCCTATTGCTCTAATATTAAATAGCCTATTTGACCTAAAACTTTTCACTAAGCTCAGTAATGTTCTTTGAGAAGTTATTAATAATCTGTTCAATAATTCTTAAATGCCAAAGCAAATGGTAAAATACAGATAATAATTTAATTTAATACAGTTAAAAAATACAATATAGTTTAATAGCCTATATAAATAAATATAGGCTTTACATATTTTAAAATAAAGTTAATAGGTTATTTTCTGAAAAATGCGCGTCCGTGTTTATTCCATCGAATTAAACACAAATAAGACACGCATGTATATTCCGTGTATTTGATGGAGAAGTAAATGCATGCACTGAAAAATAGGCTATAGGCCACCTTAAAACTCAAATAGGCTATTAATAACGGATATTAAAGATAAATAACTTTTTTGTGAAAGCAAGAGAGAATCTTGCGGGAGTGCTGTTATAAACGAGTCAAATGACAAACGGCCGCAACACGTTTTTTTTTATTCCAGAACATTTCAGCTGGTTTCAGAGTTCTTTCATTTTCTTTTTCAGTTATTTAATTTTTTAAAATGGATTAATAGCTTGTAAACTACTATTCAGCAAATGAGGAAAAAGAAGCTGCTATTACAAAAAGTCAACGAGAGACTCTGACGAACTCTTGTAAATATTCTAGGAGATGTACCAGATTTAAGATTAATGGAGCCGGTAACGTTTTTTTTTTTTTTAATAGAAAGTGCTATTAAGTTTACAAAATAAATCAAAGTTGTACTTGTGCAATGACTGTAAAATAAAATTGTGCTCAAAAGAATCAAAAGCTTTATAAAAGCAAAAAAATATATAAAATCCCCCTATGCAAAACACTTTAATACATTAAAAACAATATTTAAAGGTGTATGTGCCTTTTTACACATGCATAAAGACATTCAGTATAACTGTTAAACTTATCATTTGCTAAACTGTGTAAAAGCAGCTCTGATCAACTCACCGCATTGTTGATGGTCTTCTTTTTCTCATCCTGAGGGATATTCAATCCAGGTTTGAGCAAACCCTTAGCGAAAGCTTCTTGCAGCTGAACAGAGAGCATTATACAACATGTCTATTACAATCTAAAAACGTATCTTAGTAGTTATTTTGACTGTCGTTCAATCAATCTGATGTTTTTTAAATTATATTGTTAAGGAGAACGTCCAAATATAAAAACAACGTTACCTCAATACGTTAGCATGGCAAAGTAATATTAGAACTATTCTACCATGCCCGGAATAAACACGTGTGAAGTGTAATACATTCTTACCTCGTCGTCAGATAATTCATCGTCGTCTTCGTCGAAATGCAACCCCAACTGGGGATCCTCATCTATTTCTATCATAGTCAAAGAATATTTAATGAAAATACAAACGTACGTACGACCACAGAGCACTTCACAACAACCCAATAATTCACATGTGGAAAGCACCCTACAAGCGTTCGTAAATCAGAGTCCTGACGGAAACACAGACTGAAAAAAACGGTTCCGCAACTACTACAGCTTCTTCCTCTTTCACCTGGCATCCATACGTTGCATTCCTACCATCTGCTGTTTTTACTTGAGCTTCGTTTTCATTTATTACATTCCTCCTTCCAGTCCAGTCCACTATTAAAGCTTAAAATATGTCCAAACAATCTGAATTTGAATTTTGTTTATTTTAATTATTCATTCATTCATTAGTTTTCCTTGCCTTAGTTCCTATATTCATCATGGGTCACCAAAGCAGAAAGATCCACCAACTTATCCAGCATATTTTTTTTTCATGCAGCTTCTAGCTGCAACCCAGTACTGGGAAACACTCAAACACTCTCACATTCGCACACATACACTATGGCCAATTTAGTTTATTAAACTCACCTGTACTGCATGTCTGTGGGGAAACCGGAGCACCCAGAGAAAACCCATGCCAACACAGGGAGAACATGCAAACTCCACACAGAAAGGCTAACTGGCAACAGCCGGAACTCAAGACAGCGACCTTCTTACTGTGAGGCGACAGTAAACACAATGTCCGCAATACCCCTTTTTTATTCACGAAATTTTAATTAATATCTATATTTGCTTTTAGTTAGTTATAATATTAATGATAATAATAATAATAATAATTGTGTCATGTTAATTTAATATTGGTGCTACTACAACTGAGTCATTCCATGAAACAGGTGCCATTTCCAGATTCAAAATGATAATTTTTCAACTATCAATAGAAAGTCTGTAGTTTAATCCAATTTTTATTCATTCATTCATTCATTCATTCATTTTCTTTTCAGCTTAGTCCCTTTATTAATCTGAAGTCGCCAGAGCGGAATGAACCACCAATTTATCCAGCATGTTTTACGCAGCAGATGCTCTTCCAGCTGCAACCTATCATCCATACACTTTCATTCACACATACACTATGGACAATTTAGCTTACCCAATTCACCTAAAGTGCATGTCAAACTCCAAACAGAAATGCCAACTGCACCATTACCCACTATTAGATTTTTAACTTTGAAAAATACATTTGACATCTCAATTGCCTCACTGCTTGCACAGAAAAAACAAATTTACTTAAAAAATACGAATTAACTTACATTTTTATAAAGTCCACATAACAAGAACACCATTTAACATTAATTTATGTAACATTTAATTTCCTTTCCATAAATCTTTAAGAAAATTAGTGTGACAGGGTGGTAACTGATGTGACGGATTGTTCACTGTGAAAGGGTGGTATGGACAATGTATCTTAAAAGCAATTTAACCAGTCTAAATGTTTAAACAGTGTAATTTGTGAGGTTAAAAAATATAGTTTTTATTTTGGGGTAGAGTAACGAATGTAAAATTAGACCATTAGGGTAAGATGGACCATCACAATGTTTTGCACAGAAATGCAAAATGGGATATTGTTTGTAGCATTCTATGTAATCTTTTTTTCTTTTCTTACTTTTTGTGCTATAACAAAGAAATCACTTTATTTGATGCATCATCTTGCACAAATTCAATTAAATATTGCAAAAAAAAGACAAACTACAAAATTAACAACAATGTAATATACTTTTTTTTCTCTTTATTCAATTTTTGTTAAATGTTTTAAACCCAGACATACACAATGTGGGTTTACTTTTTTTGGATTGTGGCATACTTTTTTGTTAGATTAGTTTCAGTTTTGGCTTTGGTATTGACAGTAAAGCATCCTGTAGAAAACATTAATTTAAAAGAGAGATTTTTGGGGATGAATTCATTTATTCTAAGCACTGTATGCCCAATAATTTATAATCCGCACTGCTACCCTTGATGGAAACAGATCTATCTTTAATTATGTTATAAAATGTTAAATTTTTAATTAAACACAAGTACATTATGAATGATTGAAAAGAAAGTAAGGAAGTGTGTAAGAGACCAAACAGGGTTAAATTAACAGAAAATTACTGAATTAATTGATTACCCTACATTAGAATCTTTGATTTCATACATCCTCACATTCAAATGGGATGCAGAACCACCTCATCACATCTCTTACCACCCCATCACAATAAAACAAAATGACAGGGTGGTATAATAATAATAATAATAAAAATAATAATAATAATATGTTTACTCTATTTATTTTGTATGACGAGGTGGTTGGGTTGAGCTTGACGAACTGTGTCTAACAATAAAAAACAACAACAAAAAATGTAAAAGAATTTCAGTACTTTCCTGCTTTTAATCTTGGAGGGTGCAGGGCCCATGGAGGTCAACTCTTTCCTTTAATTTTTATTTTATTTTAGTAATTTTTTTAAGTATAAATGAAACAAGTTAGTGAGACAGGTGTAGGCTAAGTCAAACTGAGGGACACACACAAATCATGAAATATTTACAAAAATATATAAAATGAATATATCTTATGACAACAGAGACACACATATAAACCTGAAAACAATAAAGTTTGGGGGGGGGATGTTATTTTTAGGTGCAAATGCAGTGTTAATCAGCAAGGGCGTGAAATTTGTTATGTAATCATGAAAAAGTATTTAAAAAAGAATGTTACTCTTTAATAGTAATGTTTTATAATATATCATGTTAACAAGAACCCTTGACCTACTAATTTTAAGCGTTGGAAAAACATTTTAGGACATTTTTGTGCCTCATGCAGCTCATCAAATGTTACAGACACAAACAACACTCGTTTAATAGAATGACTACGACTACCAAAAATGATATTATTGTTATTATTATTATTATTGTTGTTGTGATGGTTGTGGTTTGTTGTTTCATTTTTAAGAGCTTCAATTCAATATTTACCTTGTGGTTTTGACGTGCTGCACCTTTAAGAGTTTGTTGGTAGTTTGAGGAAATAGGAAGTCAGTCTACATTTACCACACAGACTTAAAAACAAGAGGCATTTGTACATGATGGCAGGAATAAAAGGTAAAGTTAAAGTGCGCTACTTGTTCTGAGCAGTTCCACTTTTGATAGTAATAAATAAAACTACACCGATTCTTAAACGAGTGCATCAGTTTTTTCCCCTTTTTTCGATGAACCTTTAAGTCGTGTAAACTTCGATGATACTTAATAACTACTGGTTGTTTCGTGCCACTTTACATCAAAGTTATAATATAGTTGAACATATTTTAGACCGATTAAATTCAATTGTTTCAATATACGTTATAACTTATAAGTTAAGTTATGTGTGTCTTTAAAAGAGACGCCAGTTTCTTTCCTCCACTAATTCAGTAATTAACTAAAAACGATTTAACAAATTATCTTATTTCTGAAAAACTAAATCACACAAATTATAAGTATTTAGGTTAGCCTATAGTTTTTTCAACTACGTCACCTCTGCAGCAGTGAGCTGTGGCTGCAAGAGGGCAGCAGCACATCAGATTTCAGTAAGAAACGACTAAAGTATTATTTTTCTTTTTATTTAGCTCTTGTTGCGTTATCCTTCAGTGGTGCACTTGGACTGACATTTCTCCTTTTGGGATGTGCGCTGGAACAGTTTGGGTATGTCCATGTGTTTTGCTATCTTTAATGATTTTTGTTTGTCTGAAGTTTCAAAAGTCAAGAGAACCTCTGTATGCTTCTATCTATCCTCACAGACAGTATTGGCCCATGTTTGTTCTGATATTCTACATCTTGTCACCTATACCAAATCTAATAGCCAGGCGGCATGCGGATGACACTGAGTCAAGCAATGCATGCCGGGAACTTGCATACTTTTTAACCACAGGTATTGTGGTGTCAGCTTATGGTCTCCCCGTTGTGCTGGCTCGAAAAGCTGTGGTAAGTAGTTTATGTCCCTCTTCAAATAAATCTTGGTTACTATAAACAAATTATAGGGCTGATGATGTTGGTTAAAGAATAAAAATAGTAACACTTTAAGGTCTCATTTGCTAACATTTGTTAATATATTATCATAAACTGACATACAACTGCTTCGGTGGCATAAGACTTTTGCACCCTCTATCCATCCATCCATCCATCCATCCATCCATCCATCCATCCATCCATCCATCTATCTAAATAAAATGTAAAAATAATTTTTTGCTTTTACATAAAATATAAACGGCTACACGCTGGCTCAGCAAGTAGGTTGCTGGTTCCTGGAGTCCTGTCTGGGTCAGTTGGCATTTCTGTGTGGAGTTTGCATGTTCTCCCAGTGTTGGTGTGGGTTTCACAGCAGCACTATCACCGGTCATTTTAAAGCAGCAAAAAATGCGTAGATGTTGTTCACTGGCTTGAAGTTCCAAGCTATAAATACATTTTATTAAACCAGCTTCAAATTTTAGAGTGTCCTTGTGTAAGTAGTACACAGAAGGGCTTTCAGCTTTATAGTTTAGGAAAAGGCTGTTTTTGGTTTTGGGTCACATAAAACAAACATTATGTTGAAAACTCATCAAGTAGCTTTCCCTGTACTTTATTGACAACAATATAGATTTTTACACCTTTTGTGTTGATAATAATTAAATCAAAATTTTAAAGTCATTACCGTTAAAGCACTTAACATTGGGTTAACAAGAATTATTTGAGCAAGTCATTCATAGTGAGTCACTTAATTCATTTAAAAATGAGATGTTTTGAATGAATCTGAATGAAAAATTTAGTGAGAAAGATTTGGTGCCACTCATGACATTTTGCTTTCAATTTATTTTAGTCAGTATTTAAAAAAAATAATGTAATATTTAAATATATATGGTAAAGTCAGATCATTGAAATAAAAATAGATGCAAGGTTAAATATGATCTAACATGTGAATAAATTATATTTTTTAGAGAAGCAGCATTTCAGTGTTGATAATGGGCCTTGGAATTAGTCACAGTTGTAAATTGCTGGAACAGTTTGAAAATGCACCTAAAAAGTGCTTGAAAAGTCCTTAAATTTACACATATGCCAGCAAACTTATGCAGCTCTATAATTGGCCAAAATGCTTTGTTTGACTTTTTCGTGATCATCTACTCTTCCCCGTTGATGACACTTGACCTACTTTCTGCACTTTTTAAATTTCACAATGTAAGTTTCTGGTTTTGAATTTTAGATTATTAAATTTAAACTGGTAAGTGACTTTCTGGGTCAATTTCTCTCTTTTGTTTGTTGTAGTGCTGTATTTATACCATATAATTGTAGTGTATTGAGCGTGAGATAGGACTCGCGTATCAGGAATGTGTATATTTTGTGATGGCCACTCTTTGTATATCCCTGAGTTACTTTTTGGTTGGCCATCTGTTTGCTTCTAATGAATCTTCTGTTTTTGTTACTGCAGACTAGTTCAGTAAAAAGAAAGAAAGAAAAAATGCCTGTATGTGTTTAGCAGTTTTCCTCATCCCAAATTAAAATCACGACGAGTTTTCTCGTCGAGGTGAAAAGTTGTCTCGTGAGTAGATGTTATCATGATGGAGCGTGAGGGTAAAAGTAGCATTGAAGATTGGAAGCAGTATTGAATTTAAACCGTAAATCAAGTGCTTTGCACACACCTGGTAAGGCTGGCCTCTGTGTTTAACATGCCACTCGGTTGGGCGGGCGGGTGTGACGTAATCGCTTTTTTTTTTTTTGCTCACCGGCCAAATGCTGCTGCATTATTCATGTCCAAGCAAGCAGAAGTTGCAACTATAGCCACTCAAATTAACCATCGACATTACCTCGCGATGGAATGTCACTTTATGCCTAGTTCACACTAAAGGACTTTAATCCTGATTTGAGCCCGATTTGGAAGTTAACGAGCTCGCCGACAGATCAGGCTGTGATCGGGGAAAAATCTGCGGGTGCATGGCACTCAGCAGTCTTTATGTGTGAGCTACTGAACAACGCGTCAAAGAGGCTCGCTGAAGCGTCGCCGACACCTCGCGGACGGAAATCCAATATTTAGCATGCTTAATATTCCAGAGCAGTCTGCCGACTCGACCCCACGTGTGGTCAGATGTAGTGACGAGCTGCAACCAATGAGAGAGCATATCAGCATGAGCTAAATGGCCGTGTGTTCAGGAGCTGAACAGAAATGTCTGTGATTGGCCAGAATGGGCATCGATGCACTCGCTTTATTCTGAGTTAACACGGACACGAGAGTAGGCTATATTAACAGTGCAACTAGAATTCTGTAACTATAATAATTACCATAATGGTCATTCTGACCTTTCTTACATCATATTTACATTCAAAAATTTTATTGAGATATTAAAATCAAGCTTTGAATGTCTGTCATCATATTTTATGACAGCATTACCTTAAAATTTTATCTTTTTTGATAATACAGCCTATAAATATGTAGTTAGGATACTAGAACATGCAAAGGTCTGAGCCTCGCTTTCATTTTCACTTT
>CAIGQZ010033163.1:189646-200032 GCA_903798205.1 Danio tinwini
AACAGACACAGTCTCTATTGGGTACGCTAGGCATGTATTACTATAATACATGCCTAGCGTGTATGGTAACATCCATACACACTCAACCCATCTCTGGGAAACATCCATACACACTCATTCACACACAAACACTTGTACTCTACGGACAATTTAGCTTACCCAATTCACCTATACCACGTCTTTGGACTTGTGGGGCAAACCGAAGCACCCGGAGGAAACCCACACCAACACAGGGAGAACATGCAAACTCCACACAGAAATGCCAACTGACCTAGCCAAGGCTTGAACCAGTGACCTTGTTGCTGACTCCAATGGAGTCAGATTAATTACAATGGAGTCAAAAAATAAATGATTTAGACACGCCATCCTTCAACTACTTTCTGTTTTGATCATTGGTTCAAAATAGCAGCGTAAACTTTAAGCCTTACAATGTTTCATAATCTGTACAAACTCTTTCAAGATTTTACCATCAATTTCCTTGAAATCAGACAAAATGTCTGACTTCCTAAGTTGTGGTTGAGCCTGTCTTTGACACAGCTTGGCTGATTGGATAAGCTGATTGGCTTTCTGATATTATTGATCTTACCAGTAAAGAAATAAGCAAACATGTTGCTTTTGCTTTCAGAAAGACGTTGAATGGAAATCATACTGGTGGGTCTGAGTCTCTACTGCTGCAAAGAGAGTGTGAGTGTTGTTTAAGTTGCAGTTCATAAGGTTCGAAAAGAAAGTCTAACTAGCAATGTTTAGTTCCACATTAAAAGCAGGAAGGTCCATTATAGCTTGTCTTTATACAAGTTATAATGGACCACAAGTTTTGTCTTCTTTCACATGGATTCAGCTGTTCTGCACTGACTTTTTGTCTTCTTCCTGACTTTAACAGGAGCAATGTCCTCCATGACATTTTAAACTGTAGAGTTAAACAAATCAAGGAGAGTCTGCAGACAGGCTTGGTGCTAGTGATATGACCTTCTTAAACTGGTCACTAGAGTTCTCTTTCTGACCGAGACCGATCTGTCTTCAATTACTGGAATGATCAATATATCAAAGAAAATACAGAAAAGATCAGATAGTGTGACATCCTTAACAACAGTCGATAAAATGTGTAAACCCTTACGCCCCATTCACACGGGGCGTCATCTTCAACGCTTCCCATTCACTTTGAATGGGTGACGTCAAGTGTTGCCGAACTGCATTGTGGATCCGTCAGCGCCGCAAAAGTTGGGACTTGCTCAACTTTTCAAGCGCCGACGGAAGCGTCAGCCAATAAGATCGCTGTATGCAAATGCACCAGCTCAGACAATGGCCTATTGCTGACTAATTGCACTGGCTGACGCTGCTATGACGATCGCGTCAGCCTCAGCTTCAGACACGCCCTCTGTCATGCGTTGACACTGAAGCCCTGTGTGAATGTGGCGTGAGTTATAAGAGAATCTAGAGTGTGTCCATGATCATGTGTGGGCCCATGTACATGCTGAGTCAGATCAAAAGATGATTCAGACTCAGACGTCACGCTAAGCATTGCCCGCAGACCTTTGGCTAAACGACTGATGCATATGGCACACTTTTCTGAAAACAGTTGTCCTCTAGATGGTTTAAATATACAGGATTTCCGGCAGTCAAGTGTGCAGTAATCTTTATCAGCCTGCCTGAAAACAAGTCTGAGCAGATAAAAAAGATGGGATATTTATATTGATGACAGTGCTCATTCTGAGACATTGATGAATCAGTGTTACTGCCTGCACACCAATCTTTTATTGTGAGAACAACTTTAAAAGCTTCAACCCGTAATAATGACAAACACGCAGGTATGTTTATATTCTAAGGTTTTTTTTTCTATTGGCAGTGAAAACCTGCAGATGTTCTTTCATTTTGGTCATAAAGATAAGAGATAGACATCATTCAAAACAGTAACAGTTTTTTTTTTATTTGTGTATACTCACAAATACAGCAAAACCTTGATTTAATAGAATAGAATATTCTATCACCTTCATCTTCCTGATCTTTATTTTTTTGTGTTCACTGGCTCCAAGCCAAAGATAGACACACACAGACTCCAAGCCAAAGAGAGATGCACACTCTTAAGTATTATCACACACACATTCTCAGGTCAAACAAAGTTGGTGTGTAAGATTATGTAAAAAATGTTTTTTGCTGACTTTGCACAATTAGAGCAGGACTATAATTGGTCACGAGTAACCAAGTGGAATTGTACTGATGTATGAATTTATGTGGCAGTTTAAGACAAGAAAAAGTATTTAAACTGTGTGCTGAGATGCGCTCACCAGGCCCATATTAGCTGTTTCTGTTGTTACTGATTGCTGTTTTGTAGCAATAAATGCTTCAAACTGATCACTTTATTTTTAAAGTTGTTTTTTTTTCAACTTTTTTTTATTGACTTTAATTAATTACAAAACTCAGCAAACTGTATAAAATATTATTTTATATTACTTTTATAAAATTTCAGAATATACTTTCCCATCCCTACATGTGTTAAACAAAAATTCAATTCAATTCATCTTTATTTGTATAGCGCTTATACAATGTAGATTGTGTCAAAGCAGCTTCACATGGAAGATTATAGTGAATTGAAACAGTGTCAGTTTAGTTTTCAGTGTTTAAGTTCAGTTTAGTTTAGCTCAGTTCAGTGTGGTTTAATAATCACTACTGAGAGTCCAAACACTGAGGAGCAATTCCATCGATGTGCAGCTCTACAGATCCCGAACCATGCAAGCCAGTGGCGACAGCGGCGAGGACAAAACTTCACCAATTGGCGAAAGTGAAGAATTTAAAAAACCTCGAGAGAAACCAGGCTCAGTTGGGCACGACCATTTCTCCTATGGCCAAACGTCTTGTGCAGGGCTGCAGTCTAGGCGCAGTAGCTGGACCTCAGTGAAGACACGTCTGTCCTTGGAGACATTTAAAAATGACATTTAAAATAAATTATAAACTAGAATAAAATACAATACTAAAAAAATACACATACAAAAAAACCCTTTTTTTTAAATTACAAGGATATAATTTTTTAAAAACAAGGATATCAATCCTCTGTCAATTCATGTCATTTAAAATAAGATGTACTAATATAGAATATTAGGGCTCCAAGTAGGTTTATATAAAACTTCTAATTTGTAGGTATATAAAAAAATGCTTGCGGAGAAGATTGTATTTTGAAACCAACTGCTGAAAGGTCATAAGTGTACCTCCTTCATATAGATATTTTACCATACTTAATCCCTTCATCTGCCAGTTTTTAAACCCTATGTCATTTTTTCCAAGAATAAAACAGTTATTTTCCCATATTGGTGTAAACGGTGTAACATACGGGCCACAGCTAAAGAACGGGTTTGCCCTTAAATACCATATTTCTTATTGATGTGACATTCATGATCATAGGTGCCAGGACGTCTGGCACCAAGGATTTTTGTGCATTACACCTTGTTTACCCAGGTTGCTTGGTCGGCCCTTGGGACCCATTCCTTGCTCTTCAATCTATATTGCAAATGGTGGGTGAGAAAGTGAGAAACTTTCCCTGCTACAAGTTTTGACATGCACTGACATTTGTGTTGTTTTCAGTATCTTAAAAACATATTAATGGCTAAAGTGTGATAACACTGTAAACAGCACAAACTGGGCTACAATAACACCTAAGCACCATGTATGCATGTGTTTGTGTTTTTGAGAAAGAAATGTTTATGCGTGGTTAGTGAAAAACTAAAATTTTTAAATCACTAAAACAAGGCCATGAAACATAGAGAACATTTGTTCACAAGACTTTTGAGAACTGGATCTTGTAGCCTAGTGTTTTTGCTTCAAAATGATGTGAGAATCATCTTCTTTACTTGCTCACAGAAAACAATGTATTAAAATAAAAAATAAAAAAAAGTCACTTTCTGAGTGAAAATGGTCTATGCGAGAAGGTGTGAACTATCATTACTAATGCAGTGATTCACACCTGAAAAGATAAAGACCTGCATAATGAGTTGCGTAATGAGCCATCAGACAATTATGTGACTAAGAGAGAAAAGTTGCAAGAAAGAATCTAAGGAAAAAAATAAGTTTATATATATTTTTTGTTAGCAGTTTATTTAAAATATATTTAACTATCACACAAAATCACTCGAGATACACGTGTGAGAGTCAGCACACTGTATAAAACTCTGTAAACTATATAAACTTACATATAGCAAATCTACTGATAAAGTTACTTATAAATACACTTTACATATAAATTAAGGCATGCACTTGAATATACACATGAAACATTGTGTACAGAAGACACATTCAGGGCAAAATCAACAATGTAAATATGAAGAGTGTAAGATAATAAAGGGTGTAAGGTTTGTAAAAGCCCAGTGTGAGCATCACATGGTCTTAGCTGTACAGGAAGGAGTCTCAGAGCATGTGGAGGCATGTCAGCATCAGTCTCTCTTTACAGCTGTTGTTTTCACATCTGGAAAAAATAAGCAAGCTTATTACATAAACCAGATTATTAACATTTTTGTGATGTTCACTGATACTAGTACTAATTTACCTAATAAACAGTTACCACATAGGAATTATAAACTGAACAGCACCTGTTTTGTCTATCAAACTGTCAGTATAACAGTATATTTTTTGACAATAGCTTAGCATATGCATACTTGATGGGAGAACATAAAGCAAATAACAAAGAGACTATATTTTAACACTATCAACTACAAATAAGTTTATCATACTCACATATACTATATACACGTTATAGGATGCACTTTGTACAGCAATGAAACTATAAGTGGCCTGTAAGGACACATTTCATATAAATCATGAAGGTAAGAATAAAAGACTTACTCGACAGGAATTTGATCCTCCGCTGAGTCTAGACGTTCTTCAAAATGTATGCACTTATCATCAGAGTCGTGCTCTTCCTCTGAGGAGAAAGTAAATTCTTCGTCGCTGTTCAGTACCGTGCTTCTTCACTTGTGTAGCAGCCTAGCAGGCCATCATTTAAATTAAAGTGACTATAATAAAGCTTGTCGTTTTATGCCATGTCTCGGGAAGCGTGTACATTACCTGGCTCACCTCAGTTCATTTCCTTATAAGCTGCACGCTAACTGAGGGCGGGATCATGTTCGCTGTAGTGAGGTGACAGGAGAATCCATACCAGTCCATTTTATACGGATTACATGAAAGGAGATTATTTGTTTTCGACTTGAATTGGTTAATGCAAAACAAGACATATTAAGCTTTCTATAGATATATCTCTCATGCCTCTTTGGTGAGCATTTGCTGAGTTTCAGTTCATTTTATTTACGTGTTTTTTTTGACCAGTCTGCTTGTTACGTGCGTCTCGTGCAGACAATTGTAATAACAAAGCCTCGTGGGCGTGGTAGCATTAACTCTAATTAGCTCAGACTGTGAAACTAGACATGGCATTGGTTTCATACTGATTACTTTATCAAACAATGTTTGTTTTCAACATGCACTCGCTGCATTTAAAGAAGACACTGCAAGCTTTCTATAGATATGTGTCTCATGTCTGTGTGTTTTGTTTTAGCGGAGTTTCAGTAGATTTTACTGACACGTTTCTAAAAACAGTTCACAGAGACAGAAAAGAGAAAATGCCTACACTGTTATCCTTATTTTACAAAAGCACACAGTGTACACAATAAAAACTAGACACTTAACAAATTCAATTAATGTATTGACCTTATCTGTACGATCAAAACTGAAAGTGTAATTTAAGTTCTTTTCAGCATCACGAGTTGATGACGCTTCAAAATGCGTATACAGTCTTTGACTCCTGGGGGTTAATGCTCTGAGTTAATGTCCCTCTGTCCCTTCAGGGGGCATGCATATGAGTGGCCCAGAGACAAAGTAAATCTCCCCCACAAACTTTGCCATGAAACCATTGGTCAGTCAGTAGAGAACGGGTTTGACCTGACCAATAGTTAAAACGAATCTACTCCCCAACATTATCACTGAAAGGTCTGGCAAGAAGGTCTCAGCAGAAGTGTCCCTGACACTAAAGGGGCAGACCGCATTTCTGTACCCACGTGATTCTTATTTTCTGGCAAATTAAACTCAGTTTAAAGTTTGCATCTTGCAAAGGAATTCTTAAAAGACTTCATCTTCCAAGCATCAGAGAAACTCACACAACAATAGAGACACAGACCCATTAAATTAAGGTATTTAGTACTGCATTATGCTGTACCCCTTTATTAAAAAGATGTTCTTATGGTTTGATGGTTCTTAATAGTTGTGTGGAACTGAGTTAGATTTGCCATTTGTTTATCTAAACTGTCTATTTCTCGCTTTCTTTCTTTTCTATGCTTTTGTTTTTATGTTTTTTTTGTTATACAGTGCATGCAGAAAGTATTCATGGTGCTTTACCTTTTAAAATTCTTTTTGTTGCTGCCTTATTCTAAAATATATTAAATTATTTTATTTCCACAAAATTCTACACACAATAACCCATAATGACAATGTGGAAAATATATATATTTTTTATTTGTTGCAAATTAAAAAGTCTTTTTGAATATGATGCCACAAGCTTGGTACATCTGTCTTTGGGAATTTTTGCCCATTCCTCTTTGCAGTACCTCTCAAGCTCTATTAGGTTGGATGGGAAACGACGGTGTACAGCCATTTTCAGATCTCTCCAGATATGTTCAATAGGATTTAGGTCTGGACTCTGGCTGGGCCACTCAAGGACATTCACAGAGTTGTTGTGAAGCCACTCCATTGATATTTTGGCAGTGTGCTTCGAGTCATTGTCCTGCTGGAAGATGAACCGTCGCCCCAGTCTCAATTCAAGAGCACTCTGAAGCAGGTTTTTTACTCTGTTACTGCTGCATTCATCTTTTCCTCCACATTCCCACAGCATGGCATCATCATGCTTTACTGTAGGGATGGTATTAGCCTGATGATGAGCAGTACCTGGTTTTCTTTAAAGGTAACACCTGCCATTCACTCCAAAGAGTTCAATTTTAGTCTTATCAGATTAGAGAATTTTGTTTCTTATGGTCTGGGAGTCCTTTTGCCTTTTGGCAAATTCCAGGTGAGAAAGTGGCTTCCATCTGACCACTCTACTATTGAGGCCTGATTGGTGGATTGCTGCACAGATGGTTGTTCTTCTCACCCGGCCAGCTCTAGGAAGAGTCCTGGTGGTTCTAAACATTTTCCACTGTGATGAGATGATGGAGGCCACTGTGCCCATTGGAACTTTCAGAGAAGCAGACAATTTTCTGTAACCTTCCCCAGCCTCATGCCTTGAGACAATCCTGTTTCGGAGGTCTACAGACAATTCCTTTGTCTTCATGCTTGGTTTGCGCTTTGACATGCACTGTCAACCTGATATAGACAGGTGACCTTATATAGACAGGTGTATGCCTTTTCAAATCATGTCCAATCAACTGAATTTACCACAGGTGAACTCCAGTGAAGCTGCTGAAACATCTCAAGAATGATCAGTGGAAACAGAATGTACCTGAGCTCAATTTCGAGCTTCACGGCAAAGCCTGTGAATACTTCTGTACATGCGATTTTTCAGGTTTTTTATTTTTAATAAATTTGCAACAATTTCAAAAAAATCTTTTTTCACATTGTCATTATGAGGTATTGTGTGTAGAATTTTGAGAAAATCAATTAATTTAATCCATTTTGGAATAAGGCTGTAACATAAAAAAATGTGGAAAAAGTGAAGTGCTATGAATACTTTCTGGATGCACTGTATGTTAGACTAGGCAATAAATCACGCTATATAACCACTTTAAACTGACTTTGTTTTGCCTCAAAGAAAAAGTCACTTTAACGATAGACCCTTGCTACAAGCGACACCCGGCTACCACGGCCCCTGGGTGCAGCCGTGTAAGGTGCTTACCAGGTCCTGGGGCAGAACGTCTCATCCTTCCATGTTCAAGATCTCTACGGAGAAACGATTGGCTCCTTTTCGTGAAACGGGTCGCGATGTGGCTATCATCAGCGACTCCATTGTTCGCCATGTTCGCAATGCTTTCACTTCAGGTAGCCATTCACCCTGCAGTCCAAGACCAGTTACTTACTGAAGCTAAGCAGGGCTGAGCCTGGTCAGTACCTGGATGGGAGACCACATGGGAAAAACTAGGTTGCTGTTGGAAGTGGTGTTAGTGAGGCCAGCAGGGGGCGCTCAACCTGTGGTCTGTGTGAGTCCTATAGACGCTATACTGTCAGTGGTCGCCATCTTTCGGATGAGACATTAAATCGAGATCCTGACTCTCTGTGGTCATAAAAAATCTCATGGCACTTCTCGTAAAGAGTAGGGGTGAAACCCCGGTGTCCTGGCCAAAGTCCCTCAATCGGCCCTTACGATCATGGCCTCCCAATCATCCCCATCCACCAAATTGGCTCTATCACTGTCTCTCCACTCCACCAGTAGCTGGTGTGTGGTGAGCGTACTGGCGCCGTTGTTCTGTGGATGCTGCACACTAGTGGTGGTGTGGAAAGACAAACCCCACCCTATGATTGTGAATCACTTTGGGTGTATGGCCATACACAATAAATGCACTATATAAAATAAAATACCCAGTTAAGAACATACACACTTATTGCTTTTCTGGTGCTCGCGTTAAGAATATTTCTGCACAGGCAACTACTATCCTGAGCACTGGCGAGAGCATCAGTGCTGTTGTCCTCCACGTGGGGACGAACAACATCGGTCTGCAGCAGTCGAAGATCCTGGAGAGGCGCTTCAGGAGCCTGATCAAGACGGTTCAATGCACTTCACCCGCCATGCAGATCATTGTTTCTGGACCGCTTCCTACCTACCGCTGAGGAAATGAAAGGTTCAGTAGACTTTTTGCTCTAAATGAATGGCTATTAACATGGTGTAATGAACAGAAATTGCTCTTTGCCAATAACTGGAATCTTTTCTGGGAGCGTCCTAGGCTTTCCCATGCTGACAGGCTGCACCCCAGTCAAGCTGGAGCTGAACTCCTGAACTTCGACAACATCTCCAAGATGCTTCGTTCTGTCTGACTAGTAAGTGAAAATTCACAAAAATCACATTTTAGCCATATAGACTCTTGTTCGTCCCACTTAAATCACAGTAATGCATGTCTAGCTAACCCTATAGAGACTATGTCTGTTCCCCGTATTATTAGATCAAGAAATAAATGTACTGTGTGCTCTAAAAAAATCTATTAAGAATAAAACCAATAAAAGTGAAAATACAAATTTCATAAAGCTTGGTCTCCTAAACATCAGGTCACTAGCACCTAAAGCACTTATCATAAATAAAATAATAATAACAGATAACAATCTTAATGCACTCTGTCTTACTGAAACCTGGCTGAAACAAAATTACTATATTAGTTTAAATGAAGCAACTCCTCCAGGATTCACATATAAGCATGAAGCTTGTCAAACTGGTTATGGTGGTAGAGTTGCATCAATCTTTAGTGATATTCTTAATGTTATTCAGAGAAACTGACTTATGTTTAACTCCTTTGAAGTATTAGCGCTTAATGTTATGCTTCCTGATATTATGAAAAAACGTATGTTATCTCTCGCTTTAATCACCATATATAGATCCCCAGGACCCTATGTCAATTTTCTAAAAGAGTTTTCTGATTTTATTTCTGACTTACTAGTTAAAACTGATAAAATACTAATTGTATGAGACTTTAACATCTACGCAGATGACACTAACGATATATTAGGACTCACGTTTATGGGTCTTCTACATTCACTTGGGATAAAGCAAAACGTTGTTGGCCCAACCCATCACTTAAAGCATACATTAGATCTAATTCTATCTTATGAAATCGAGGTCATTGATGTAGACATTATACCACAAAATAATGATATTACAGACCTTACTATATAAGCTGCATTTACCTGAAATTAGCAGATCTGCATCAATATACCACTCTGGTAGAACTATCGTTCCGTCCACCAAAGATGAATTCACAAATAACTTACCTGATCTTTCTCTATTTCGAAATGCACACACAAATGCAAATGACCTTGAGGTAGTAACCTGCGGTAAATAGCGTGTTTAAAGCGAAACTTCGGGGAAACATTGCTATTTATAACGGCTTCCCACAAAAAGACTAAACATGTCATATATATATTGAAAGCTGAGATTCTTGTGATTAAAACAGTTTCAACCATTTGAAGATACAATGAACATAGCAGACACAATTAATGTCTTTGTCAAACAGCCGATAACAACAGAAACAATAACAAAACTGAAAAAACTCACATTTTATGCCTCCTGTCTGTCCACAGATCCATAACATTTCAACAAACAGGGTGTAATTACACTGCTAAGGGTCTGGCCAATCCAATTCAGTGAAATATTTAGTCCACAACCCATTTATATATTCAGAATCAGAATCAGTTTTATTGCCAAGTGTGCTTCACACACAC
>CAIGQZ010033163.1:254465-297423 GCA_903798205.1 Danio tinwini
AATGTTCGTTAAGAGTTGCATTTTTGTTGGAGGAACAGCTGTGATGATGAGGGGAGCGCCGAGGAAACAGTAGATGGGGAAACCCGATTGGTACATGTGATACAAGTGTTTCTATAGCAAAAAACTGCAAATATGCATATTATATATTAAATATTATAACAATCTATAGATAAACACACCTTCTGCTCTCACTCTGCAAAGCTGTGGTTTGCTGATTAAAGAAAAATGAGTTGAAAACGGAGGAGCGGAAGTCTGTCGCAGTTTTCATATAATTTAAAGGGGACTGAGGTGATCATTTAGTTGTGTACAGTTCATGAGGAAATTGCAAAACATTTAGAGGCACTGAATAGAAATATAGGGGGCTAAAGCGATGCCCATGCTTTTTAAAAATAATTTTACCTCAGTGTTTCAGCGAGACATCATTTAGTTGACATGTCGTCGTTATCGAAAAACTCCCGAAATTTTCTCCCAGCCGCTGCGGTCGTCAGGGGGCGGGGAATGGTGCAAATTAAACAAAAATGCACTGATTGCAACAAATAATATGCAAGTAAAAAAAAAACATTTGGTATACAGTTAAAGGGGATGTGAATACATGTAAATTAGGGAAGTCTAATCAGACTAAACAAGTGAGTATACCAAGGGTATACCCAATAATTGATCCTCAGAAGTCGTAATACCCAAACAGCTCCTGGAAAAAAGTAGGCATACTGAGTAAACGTGCGTATAGCCCCGACTACACCACTGTCGTGCAGCCTCTTCATCTGACAGCAGATCAATAAACTCACTACAGTTTGACAAGTATTGCAGCTATTGGACAACATAATGTACTTTTGAGGCTTTTTTAGTCGTGAATGTAGTTCTTTAGATTGCAACCATGCAGTTTATTTATAAGGATAGTACCTATTTCAAAATATTTATAATTTCTGAGAGACAGCGCATCAACGTCCATTAGCCAAAGACGGTTGGTGTTGTCTCCAAAAGATGGCACCAGGACTGCATAATAAGCCCTTGCTTAGAAGATTAAAGCTGTGTGTTTTTTAACTTTAGCTGATCAAATCATGAATAAACTGGTAAGGCATATTCTAAGTCGATCTCTCTCTTTTGTATAGATTGCAACTATGCAGTTTATTTATAAGGACAGTGCCTATTTTAACACAGTTACTCTCCTATTCCAGTTCTCAAAAGTGTTATTCAGAAACCTCACTCCAGAACACCCCCTCCTTATCGCAAACACAACAGCAGTCCTGTAGGATTGTACTACTTTTTTCGGGGTTAATTATTGTGATATTCCGATTAGGGTTGGGCCAATAGCCGATAAACTTCACGATGCTGAGCCGGCATCGCGGTCTATCGCCCCGCCCCACATTTATGTTGATATATAACTTATTATTTGCATATCATGTTAATAGCAATAACGGTATTTTGATGAGCTTTGTTAAAATTTACATATAGTTTCTGCTTGCACGACTGACAGCATTGTGAGGATTAAATGAAGGACTATAATGTGTAGATTCATTGGCAAACGCTGTTACTTGCAAACCCCGTCCCACAGACTTTACAGTGAATGGCTTTAGTTATTTTCATAGCGGACTTAAAGCCACTGGAAGTCTTTTATCCACTCTTAGAAAAGTGTAAATGGTGGATTAACATTCAGCACATGATCACTAATAAGATTTGCCATTATTAGTAACTTTAGCTGGTTTCTATAACTAAATCTGTCAGTGTTATTTTCATTCTCTCATCTTCAGCGCTTCACATTTCCTCAGTTGTAGCTCCTGTCATCTGAAGGCAGAAGGCTTTGACTGAGTGATTGACAGCTGATATTAACCAATCCATTCGCATTTAGTTCTAGAGCAGTGGGCCAATAAGAAGATCACAAAGGCGGGGCAACCATTCCGGGCTTGCAAGATTGCATAAATGGCTCCTAAATCCGTGCATGCGGTGAGGATTTTGCAAAAACAGGTCACACGGCAACAATTTATGCACTAGCACAAATGCTTCCAAGTATATTTTTAGGTCGAATAAAATTTCGGGTGCATATGCAACCAAAAATATCGAGCCCTAGCATCTTTACTTGTTATTTCCTCATAATAATAATAATAAAATTAGGTCGATTATTTTTATATACACGATTGTGCCGTCGAACTGTTGTATAAATGCAACATCACACTCGTAGCAGTGCGATATGGCTGTATATCAGCACTAGTGGGATTAGGGGTGTCAAAATGCATCGTTTCTTCGGTGCACCGCGATGCAGATGCGGACAATTCGGTATTGGTTCAGTAATAATCATAACCGGTTATTATGTACTGACGTCATTGATCTCACATGCGCTATGTCATCGTAGCATACTATGGCGAGGGAGGCGAGCCGCGGGTGCGAGTATTTACAACGCTCTAACTACGTAAAAACTCAGAAACTGCACATTTTCACTGCGTGTGTGTTTGTTAAACACTGTTTCACTGACACTTACAGCCCCTATTTCACGGTGATTAAGAGAATGAAAGTAATCTCCATTTCTCTCTCTCTCTCTCACTGTGGCCCATTAGTGCATCTGTGAAGAGCGCCAGCATGTAAGAGCCAATCGCAGCCCTTTCTGTTGAACGCGTGACCAATCAAAGAGGTGTAAGAAAGAACTTGGTAGACAAAGCTCAGAAAGATTTTTTCTCGTTCTCTCCAGGAGTGCAACACGTCAGGCGAGTGCTTCAGAGGCTGCTAGAGAATGGGCTTTTTGTCAAGGCGGAGAAATCCGTGTTCCATGCACAGTCTGTTCTCTTCCTAGGACACATTGTGTCGGTCGAGGGGGTGTGCATGGATCCAGAGAAGATCCAGGCTGTGGTAAATTGGCCAAATCCAGAGTCTCGTAAGGCCCTGCAGAGATTTCTGGGCTTCGCCAATTTTTACTGGCGTTTTATTCTCAATTTCAGCCAGTTTGCCGCCCTCTGACGTCCTTAACCTCCTCCAAGACTCCTTTCAGGTGGTCGAGTGCTGCACAAGCAGCATTCACAACATTAAAGGGTCGCTTTGTTTCAGCCCTCATTCTGGTGACTCCTAATCCTTCCCGGCAGTATTTCTAAAATACTGTAAAATACTTGCTTACTCATAAAGTGTAAAAACAATTTTGCTATTTTGTTGAAAATTGAATTTTTTTCATGGCAAGGTTGACATTTGCATGGAATTGCTCATATATATATATATATGGCTGACTCACCTGCTTTTTTTCACAAACACAGAAAAATGAAAATCAGCGTGTAACGAAACTGAGCATTTAAAATGACACAAACCGAAACCAAAACTTTTAAAGAGTGGTAAAAGTGAGTGAGACTTTTCTTCCTTTCTTTTGTCCATTCTTTCTTAAGATGTATATTCTTTTTAGATTTAATTACTGACGACTGCTTTGCAGCTTTTAGCCTTGAATTTATCATAATGTTTAGCTTGTTTTATAGCAGAAATATTAATTATTAAATTTACATGCATATAAAAACATAGTACAAAATAAATATTTCTTACTGCAATGCTTCATTTTTGTTGTAGATAAGCACATTCAAGGCATCATGATAATGAGAAATGTAAGTCATTGTTAGTATTATTGTCATTATCTTCATCATTAATATTTTATTGTTATTAGACATTCATTTTGGAATTATTGCACAAATACTAGTACAGTATCCAGCATTAGTTAGATAGTTGTTTCTGTTTTTTTGTTAGTCCTAATTGATGTTTTCAAATACAATAAATCCCTTAATATACAATCTGCAGTGGTGCACATTCATTTTTGGTGGGTGCTCCTAATTTTTTTCTGGTGTTCCAAAATTTTTCTGGTGCTCCTAAATATTTGAAGTTGGGAGCACCGGTGATACCAAGTAAAAAAAGTAAATTTTGAGCCCTGACACACAGAATCTATCGGCCGAGAATGGTTTGTAGTCGTGCCATGCCATTCCAGGCTAAGTGAAGAAACAACCATAACCATACGTAACTGTAGAAGAACGGCTATTGACATTAATGACATTTATGACATTGATTAAAAACTATGAACAAAGACCCATTGTGACATATTCATTAATCTCTCTGCTTTACTTAAATGTATGTTATCTGCAATATGTTATTCTATTTGAAAAGATATTTCATTTATGCCACTACAGTTGCAGCTCTAAGTCATGTTGGTATTAATATATATATACTTTTTAAAATTCAGTTTATTTTTCAAAAATGCTAGGGCCTCATACATGTAATTGCTTAGGGCTCCTAAATCACCACCCCTGGCCCTTCTAGCCACAACCCAGTACTTAGAAACACTCATACCCTCTCTCATTCACACACACTTATGCACTTTAGCCAATTTAGTTAATCCAATTCACAGTACATGTTTTGGGGGAAACTGGAGCACCTGGAAACCCAAGCAAACACGGGAGAACATGCAATTTCAACACAGAAATGCCAACTTGACTCGAATGCTTACCTCTAGCTCTAGTATACTAGTAGTACTAGTAGTGTACTAAGTCTAGATTTAAATTTTCAAAATAAAGTCTTAAGTCTAAACTGAAATATTTTTTCTGAAAATGCTAGCACTGACTGGATGTCTATTCATAACAGTGAGTACAGTGGTTAACAGTGTTTTCCCTAGGTTTGCAGTTTTTGGGGTGGGGTGGGGGGATTGGGCGTGTGGCGCGGCACAACTGTTCAGACTGACACAAGGACTACGTTCACACTGCAGGCAAATGTGCCCCGAATCAGATTTTTTTGCCCACATGTGACTCGGGTAATGACAATGTGAACAGCCCAAACCGCATGGAATCTAATCTTTTCACTTCATATTTGTGCCACTTTCATATGTAGTCTTAAATCAGACACAGATCTGATGTTTGCAATGCGACCGCAGAGTAAACGGTTATGTCGGATTTCATGTGACTTTTATATAATCTTTGAGCGACATGCGTCATCATTCTGTGCTGCAAACATTATCTACTCCTCAGCAGCATAGTAGAACGGCACACAGGGCAAATACTTTATCACAGAAAGTTGGTTGTTCATTTTGAAAAAGATTTTGAAGGCAAAACTGGTGCTTGTTAACCAATCTTGTTAACGATTGGGGCACGAGTTTATCGTGAAGCTAAAGAGCGTCGTGCGTGTTGCGGATAGGAGATCTGTGTGCAAAGGATGGGGAACTTTCTGTCAGAGAGAAAAAAGGGCAGGTGCTCGAGCACCCAATCCCCCTTCTGCACGAGTCTGTTGTTTATAACAAAGTAAAATTAAATAACTCTGCAAACAGAGATAAACCAACCTCGCCTTCACAGTTCAGTCTGCGGCTGCTCATTCACCCTTGATGGGTTCACAAATGTTTTCAATCACAAGGGCCTATTTTAGATTTCAAATGCCGAAATACACATTAGTAGTAGCAGGACAACCCTTTACAGTTTATGAAATACACCACGGTTGTCTGTGAAAAGGGCAATAATCATATAAGCATGATCTGACAACTTGCTTACTTCATACAGTATACACATTGTGTGCATAATTAGACATTTTGTGCTGTCCGTAACTGCACTTTTGCGCATGCGGGTCAGTTTAGGAACCGGATCTGTTCACGCTGCAAATCTGATATTGTCCACATTTATAAGAGCAGTGTGAACAGCTATGCAAAAAAAATCAGATCTGAGAAAAAAATCTTATTTGAGCACTAAGCCTCGCAGTGTAAATGTAGCAGTGATCATTATGTTAATTTGTTTCTTTTAATGACAGCAGTAAATAACTGAACAATTATTTGAATTGTACAAGGGTTAAGCTAAAAAGAAACATTTATTTTTGTATCTTTTTTATCTACAAAGTGTGCAGCAAAGTGTGTCATGGCCAGAAGAAGCTTTACAGAAAATAATGTATCCATTCAGGGGTCCACACAGCAAATTAACTGCCACAGAAAATGATAACACAGATATAAAAATTGGTGAGAAAAGAAAAGAAATGAATGAATGAATGAATGAAATTACAAACAATCCAATTTGGAAACATTGCAAATGATGAAAGAAGAGAAGTTTGGAGCGCATATTTGATGCATTAGAAGTTAAAATGCACACCTATAAATCTAATACTTCTTTACTGTAAGGAAATAGGCCTATACACTGTTTACTGCCATAAGTATATTACAAGAAGTAAAATAAAAAAATTATCTAATAATTCCAGCCAGCTTTTAGTGAACTTGCAATATTGTAAAAAACAAAGAGCTTTCAGTTGTTATATGTAAAAAGGTCTAAATACTATTGACAGTAGATCACTCAATGAGAGAGAGAGAGAAAGAGAGAGAGAGAGAACTTGTGATATCTTTACTGCTCTATTCATTTAACCTAAGAAATGTAATGTTTAGACCATCACTGTGCCTCTCGCGATCTGTTCTCTTGCTCATTCACTTGCCTCGCCATGATTTCTGGATATTTTTAACCCATTTTTGGGGATTAAGGAGCAGGTATAAATTTGCGGGAGACTCACAGAGCTTTCAGGAGAGGTCATAAGGTTGGATGAGACACTAGATAGCGGCGATCGCTCTGCTCGCATCGCAGCAGCTTAAAACACTGGAAATGCAAGGGCTGCACTTGCAACAAAGAGAGCATCAGTCACGCAAGTAACATCAATAAACAGAGGTTGCACCACATCTGTATGTATTTTAGTTGTATTTTTAGATCGCTCACGCTCCATGCATCATTTACCTGTGTTGTGGCTGCTGTAGGCTAAGCATCTGGCACTTTCAGTAAGGACGTTTACATGGAAACCAATACTTCGATTTTAATATGATAAGGGCAATACTCTGATCAAGAGTCTACCATGTAAACAGTGATTTTTGATTATCTTAAAGGACCACAGACACAAACTGAGTAGGAAACGTTTAAAGGCTGGTGACGCAATCACGTTGATGGATCTATGTGCTATAACATTTAATTGGGAATCATGAATGTACATTCAAAAAGCAACTCATGTAAACACCTGAATCATATTATTGTCTTTTTAAGATTTAGGCAAATCATGGATCACTGATGTCCATGTAAAAGTAGTTACAAGCCCCAAACCCAGAAAACAGGTGTTCCCTGACCTTTGATGACAGCCTTTCCACAGGTTAGTAGTAAGCTAATGCAAATCTTGCATTCATGCTAACAAACAAATGATTAAAAGAAATATATCAATGCAATTCAAATATACAAAATATTAATTGATGTTTACTTTAAACTTATTATAAATATATATATTTATATTGTTGAATTATAATGATTAAAATATACATATATTTTTTTGTCAAATTTATTTTGTGGCTAAAAAGTATCGGTTCAGGCACCATTTTGGCACCGGTACCATTTTAAAATTATCGATTTAGCACCGGTATCGAAATAACCTCAAACGATACCCAACCCTAATGTAGAGACAGTAATCACATGCTGTTGTGTAAATAAGATATTACATATGGCTTGTTTATTAAAGGAAGTTGTGATCTGGTACTATATAGAAATAACATTAACTTGACTTAAAGGGGCGTGTAAAGCCGTTGAGAGGGCGGGGCGCTCCCCTAATATAATGGTGGGGAAAAATGGGGTAACAACAATCTTGTACGTGTGTTGAGAAAAGCACTCAATTGTTTTTATGTAAATGTAGTTGACAAACATGCCTACAAAAAACATGATCTACAACACCTTGCACAAGAGTTGCTTCCGAGGTTCTGTGTATCAGGTTATCACGTTATCATGTATCAAGTTATCAACGGCAACATAGCCAAACTATTTCTGAGCGATACGTTTTCAGACGCAAAGATGCAATCTTTAAGAATGGCTAAAGTTGCATTGCTGTTGTCTTTTCTGTCTCTTCACTGTGTGAACGCATGAGCCAGGCCATCACCCCTGTACCAAGAGGGTTTTGGATGAATACATATAACGTTAAACCCTATTGTTTATAGAACTTTATTTGTGAAATCATATTTATTTTTTCAAAAGTGTGCTGTCAATTTAATTTAGCATATTCAGTGCAGCAAAAATATACTTGGAGCCAAAACCATCCTGCTTGATGCTCACACACTGCTCCTGTTCCTGCTCCCACTCTGAATCCACTCCATTTATTAACATCCAGGCCAAAAAAAATGCGGCGATGACACTTAGAGTGTAAAACCGGCATTATTCAATTCAATTCAATTCAATTCAATTCAATTCAATTCAATTCATCTTTATTTGTATAGCGCTTATACAATGTAGATTGTGTCAAAGCAGCTTTACATGGAAGTTTATAGTGAATTGAACTGTTTCAATGTCAGTTCAGTTTTCAGAGATAAGTTCAGTTCAGTTTAGCTCAGGTCAGTGTGGGTTAATAATCACTACTGAGAGTCCAAACACTGAAGAGCAATTCCATCGATGCGCAGCTCTACAGATCCTGAACCATGCAAGCCAGTGGCAACAGCGGCGAGGAAAAACTTCACCAATTGGCAAAAGTGAAGAATTTAAAAAACCTTGAGAGAAACCAGGCTCAGTTGGGCACGACCTTACAGTACATTTCCTCTACAGAGAAATGAAAAACATCATGTTTATATGTTTATTACACATGCATTGTCACACGTGCAAGAATTTATCAATGTATAAACAGTCAGGCAAACATGGTTCAAGATGTTTGTGTAAACTGAAAGTGTGAAGGAATACATTCTCATAGTACCGTACATGTAAGTGGTTTCAGCTCAATAATCTAGTTTTGCAAAAACTATGAAGAAACTTTATCTTCCTATTGCCTACTTTTTACAGCAATTGGTTGCCGCCTGCAGTTTTTTGCTTGACATTTGCATTAAGTTGAGATATGGGCAGTCATTCTGATGCTCTCTGCTGTTTTCAGCACTTTCTTATGACAGACCAAATTTCTGCATTGCATGGGTGTTTACACTCAACTTCCATATGAATGAACTGAAAATGTAAAATGAAAATGAAATGCTGCAATCCCAACAAACCAGTGCAAATACAGCATTATGGTACATTTCCACTACGTTGTGTAATCTGCTCTCAGTCCTGCTGGCAATGCTACAACGCCACTGCTCTGGGGCTTGTCAAATTTACAGCTGAGCATGCATGTTTTAAGCAGGTGGTAGACAGCATGTTTACAAGTTTATCACACATGCATTGTCACACGTGCAAGAAATACTTAATGCATAGACAGACAGGTATACATTCTTAAAGTAGCCTACATGTATGTGATTTCAGATGAGCAATCAAAACAAACCATCTTATCTTGTCTAATTTTCACAATGATTGGTTGCTGCCTAGTGTTTTCACTTGACACACCTTTGGCTGCTCTCAGCGGTTTCCCTGTGCTGCTTTCGATACCATAATGCACTGTGTGGGCATTTAGGCTCAACTTCCATATGAATGAACTGAAAACACTCACTGCTCTGCGATCCCAACTTGCCATGGAAAACGTGCCATAGTTTCAGTTATAGCCACTCACTGTCCAATTGCATCAACCAAGCACCAGGAGCACTGTCCTGTGAAGTAATTGAATACCTGAAGAAAATAATACATTTCAAATGAAATTCAAAAATAGAAATCAATTAGTAATGAAATTAAGGAGGGATATTACTTTGTGGCCAACAATAACATGACACCTAAACTCTGTGATTACTCTGGGATACCAGAATTTTTCTGAGGACTTTAACCAGGAGTTCTCAAGAGTGAAGTAGCAGCCCATTGCTTTGAACTATTGTTTCAAACTATGGAGAAGATGACATAAGCTGCCGGTTGCCACCACATAATCAGCTCCCTGCAAAGGCATACACCTGCTGTGTCTACACCTTCTCTGCCATTACAGTTGTGAAGCTCCATCCACTAGAGATTTTGAGTCCTCCGTCAGAATTGATGCCCCTACCTCACAGAACTGCATAGTCAGGCAATGTATTACAAAGTGTCATTGAGATGAGGCCTCTCCAAGATTGACAAGCCTTTTTTCCTGTTGGAGGGATGCCATTTCAAACTTCTTCTTTTCAAACATTTCAGACTTCTTCCTCCCAAAGCCTTCAGCTTATCAATCATCCAGCCTTCAATCATGTGCACATGGTAAGCACTGCATTTCACTCACCTCTGCTGTTTCCCAGCATAGGTGCTCTCACTCCTGCTTGCTGTAGGGATGCACCAATACCATTTTTTTTTTAACCGATCCGATCTCGATACCAAAATTCTGAGTATTGACCGATGCGCTGTTTTTTTTGTTGATGTTTATTTTATTTTTTTTACCTACAGTTTCTATAGTTCTGGTGCTCAAATAATATATCTTCTTTAGTAAAAAATAACAGACCTATGGCTTACATTTATATGACAGACGGCACAACTAAAAACATAATGCTTGCTATTAGGCATGCTCATTTCAGTTTATTTTACCAGCCGACAACCACAGCTCGTTAACCGAATATTAACCGTTAACAGATAAATATTAAAATAGTATTTAATTAAAAAAACATAATTGAAGTTTTTATTTTTGTGACACATTAAATATTTTACAATACTGATTTGTTTTGATCATGCGAACAGCTGCATACAGAACATAACAGAACATCTTCACACCTGCAGCGCTTCCAGCATAGAAAATAAGAATAGACTAAATAAAAATAATAAAAGAACAGGCCTGCCCTAGATATTTTTTACTTAAATGACAAATTACAAACGAAAACACTAAATGAATCCTTTTTAAGAATCGGCATTTCCTGTTTTTTTCCAATCATGTTTTTTTTGTCCGTCAAAAAAAATATCAGGCGATGTCATTAGTTTAAAGATTGTCATAATGACTTATTTCCTCCATCTCACTCGCAATCAGCATCAGCGCTGGTTTGTGTCAACTCGTCTGTCAAACTGCAACTTGAAATATTCTTCTTTTATTTCCCTTCTTTGACAAAATACTTCTGTGATTGCACGTGTTACCATGCCGCAAGTTAACAAATATTTGTTGTACATCAGGGGCTGATCACAGCGAATGGGCTTTTCCGTAGCAAAAATGCGAGGCGCACTGCACTGCCTTTTATGTTGACAAGAAAAAAGAAGCGCAGTGCTCTTTTTTTATGTCAGGAAACAACTAAATCAGCTGGTCTATTGTGCGCGAGTGTTGCTTTCCATGTTGTAATAATTGTAATAAACAGAATAACATTGTGATAATGCAGGCACTTAAACAGAAACCCTGCTCTGCTTTCATTTGGTTGAAGAATGAAAAAAAGACGACTGAAATAACGCACTATTCTGCTCAGGGTTGAGATTTTATTTAAATCACGAGCACACAGGCGCAACAGCATAACTTGAGGTGCACAGGGCGCATAAGCAGTGCAAAACCATTAAAAAAATGCCCTTCTCAACACAAATAGTGCCTTTGGTGATCAGCCCATTAATCGCTTACAAACGCACCATTTTAGTTCATGGTTAATCAGTTATTTTGAGCATCCCTGCTTGCTATAAACTATGGGCTACATTATTTGAGCATTCATTATGACATTGATCTGATCTGTTGGGGTTCAGCTTATGTTTCCTTTTTTAATATTAGGATTCTTCTTTGATATCTGTACTAGGCTACCACTATTGAACCTAGTCGTTGGTAAATAACCTGCCTTTTAGCAAAGCCTAATATTTTCCTGAAACTAAAAGCATTTCTAAAAAAATATTTTTTTGTCTGAAAAATTAGCTTTTTGACACAAATTTCGTTTGGTATAATTTGTTGGTTATTTAATGTATTTTTTTGATAGTCAGTTATCCACAAAATAAATAAGAATAGTTGAGGTAAAGTTAAAAACAAGGTCCGCTTATGCTTGTGCACAAACTGACAAACAGATCTGTAAAATAAAATATTAATATTAATAAAATGACAGTACAATGACAGAGTAGCCTATATTAGGCTAAATAATTTTCTGACAATTCATATGCGCCCATCAGTTTCACTTTTATTAATTCAATCAACTACATTTACCACAATGAGTCAGGCTTTACAAGCAGCACTTAACGTATTCACCTAGAAAGAATAAACTCAGTCGGAAGAATAGAGTACAGAAACTCTTTATGAGAATAATTTTACGGAGCAGCGCATGACGCTTCTGCGCAGACGGTGCGCTTGATGAAGCGCTTGATGCATGCTAAATGTGATGTGCTGGTCTGAGACACAGCATAGCAAGATTCAAAAACAGCAATAAACTCCATGTTACGGGTCAAAATAAACGCATTTAATGCAAAACTAAATGCATTTTTCCACTGATTATTAAAGAGCCCCTATTATGGGTTTTTGAAAATGACCTTCCATGTAGTGTGTAACACAGCTCTTAGTGAAGTGAAATATCCAGCTAAAGCTTAAATCTGAAAGTGGACAGTTTTTAAAACTATTGATTCATCCATAAAAGAGTCGACTCATAGTGGTTTAAATGAATTGTCTACATAACGAATCTTCAGCTGTTTCGGCGTGACGTCGTTGCGAAACATAATAGTTGCGCGCAGACCTGGCAAAATTCAAACCTGCGGCCCTGCCCATTAACACAGCAGCAAGACGCTCATGAAGACACTGTGTTTACCTGAATATAATTGGAAGTGTGAGGGAAAGGAGTCGTTCAGAAATCTGCACGCTTAGTTTCTGCCTCCATCTTGTAATGGACAGACGACACCAGGGGTGTAGGCAAAATAAGGACAAATTATTAAAGGTACACCGGCTGGCTGCTGAACGCTGGAAAAGGCTTGCGAATGGAGAGCGGGAGCCCGCAGAGATAGCTTGTCAGAGGACAGAGGATGCTACAACCTCCCGGCTGGGGATGTGATCGTTTAGAAAAGCAGAATACAGGTAAGCACTTAGAACATATAGCTGTTCACGGACGAGGTGCCACAGCAATGATTGCAAATAGAAATGATCTACATGTTTTGTTACTAGTAACCGCATGTACTGTATCAGGTTAACTCTTTATATTCTTATATCGGGTCTAATGCCACGTTGTAAACGCGACGCATGCTGCTTTGTTTACAGATTTAAATGTGTATGTGAAGTAAATTCGTGAGCTCGTTCCACTGCCGTTTGTCGTTGCTATGGCCACCGTTAGCTGATCCTGCACATGTGCAGCGGTCAAGGTTCAGAATAGTTCAGCTTTTGCTGCTGTGTGGATTAAAACTGAATGTGTGTCATACTTAACATAAGCAATAAGCTTGTGTTTAACTGCACTGCTTTTGTGTCTGAATAACACTGTTGAGAACCGGGTACTGTTTACTGTGGTGTTAGTAAGTTTACTTTGAATCGTGTTTCGGGCGTCCGCTGCGATCGGATCCTATACCAATGTTGGCGACCCGGGGGCTTGATAAACCGGGCTGGGCATTTTACTGTCTCGCGCTGAACGCTGTCGACCAATCGCAACAGGCTGTCATTGGTCCAATCAGCGCAGATTAGCTTCGCGCTAAGCAGGGGTTTGGAAGCAAATGAATCGCTGAACAATTCATATGGGAGTCGCTGGGATAATTAGGTAAAAATAAATGCATATTATAAGACCATGAATGTGTTTTTTGACCTTGCATACATATCAGTATGTTGTTGGAGACCCATAAAACCGAAATATGACCCTTTTCAATGTGTAATAGGGGCTCTTTAAAACTAACAGGAACAATTAGTCTTGGAGAGTTTTTTGTGTTGTCATGAACGCGACACAGTTTGAATAGTAAATGAATGGAGAATGATTGACAGGTGCAGCGGCGGAAAGTGCTGAGCTAAACATGAATTTAACCACGTGAGAATTCATCTGTACTTCACATTAAACTATAAAATTACTTCAGAACATTTGGGTTAAATTGCCTACATGACAACTTTCTAGTGTCTTACAATAGGCTACCTTCATGGCTTTTGTTGGCTTATAAATTACACAGAAGATAGCGCACAAGCAAGATCGGATTTGGATCGGTACCATCTGGCCGATACCCGATCCAGCAAAAATATGCAATATCGAACCGATATCTGATCCAAGTATCGGAATCGGTGCATCCCTAGCTTGCTGCCCCACCACAGGTGCATTAGCAATTTATCTGCTTGTGCCACTTGCATGGGCTTGGCTAGCAGTAGAAATATGACTTGGCTATGCGATTGAATTCACCAGATGGCTTCCAGTTGCTGGTGTGTGCATTTTATTACTGTTTACACCAGCCACCCCTGTCTTGAATGAAGAGATAATAAAAGATGCAATCAAGCACGTCCCTGCAGCTGACATTTTTATGTAATACATTTTCCCATAAGAGCTATTACAGATTCTAATTTTGTGTGTTTTTGAATTGCTATATTATACACAATATGCCAATCAGAATGCTCATGTAGAAGCACATCCCTTTCATATTATCATCCTCAGGATTGTTTTGCAGCTATTGCTTTGAAGAACACATGGTTTGAGTCTCAATTTGTCCTCATCACATACTTTTTTCTGTCTGCATTGGGGTGAGGGCATCACCCCAATTTTCTTTCTCAGGTCAGAGCTAAACTATCACAAAGTGTGACTGTGTTGAACATGCATAATCAGTGATTGCTTGTCTGAAGCAGTCCAGCAGGAAAACAGTGGTCCCACTGAAAATTTTCAGAACCTCCTGAGGCATATGACATCTACAACTATGCTTGCTGCTCAAATTGCTTCATATAGCATTGCTTCATACAGGGTCCTGGAAGCTAAATATGCACTATACTACATTCCACTTTACAGATGTATCGGTGATTGTTCCACTACTGCCAGCTTGGTTAGCATTAGCCGACTTGGACAATATGACTCAGCTATGCAAGTCAGTTAACCAGACAGCTTTACAGTATTTTACACATCTACCCCTGTCTCGCATGCCATGGCAAAGGATGCAGTCTAGCTGATTTCTCCTGCTCTTATGAACTCATACTTCGTTGTACCCTATAACAGTGACTGATGCAGATTGTTATCAATCATCCAGCCTTCAATCATGTGCACATGGTAAGCACTGCATTTCACTCACCTCTGCTGTTTCCCAGCATAGGTGCATCTTTAGGCATCTTTAAATGATCTTATACACAAGATGCCATTCAGAATATTAGATTTTTCTTCATCACAGTTTCTTTGGTCAGAGGTTGGGGATCACAATACAACGTTCTACCCTTTGGAAAGTCAGTCTCCATGGGACCCCTCGAGGGGCAGGCATGCACGTCCTCAATTTTCTTGCTAATTCACTAATTTTAGCACATTTGTGGAGGTAGTTGTTGATGCAGTGGCATGGTGCTTTTCTCAAGTCCGAGCTAGACTCGATTATCACATGGCGCTGACTTTATATTCCTTTTATTGCGGCCCTGCTGTGTGCAATGTATGCAGCTCGGGGTCCATGATCCAGAGATATTATTACTGAGATGTTATTACACTACACGATTTAAAAATGTTTAAAATAATGACTGTGTTGGTAGATTACTGGCTATCTCTTCTGGGTTTTTGGCAACCATGTTAACAAATTGCTCATCAACTTATAGACCCTCTGACTGTGTCTCCTGGTCTATACTATCTTTCCCTAATTAATCAAGCCTCTCTCATATGGTCATTATGCTACTAACAGATGGCAAGTGCAATCCCAGTGTACAAGAATGGTCAAGGTATTTTGGTTGTATAGTGTGGATGAGATTGTTTCTCTTAAACACAGTATAAACAGTGTAGATGAGGAGTGTTTTCATTGTAAAACTTTTTTAAACAGCCTCTGTTGGTATTTAATACCAATATTGCTGCTGGAACACTTTTGGTTGTTTTACTAAGGGCACTAATAATGCACTTTCAAACCCTTTTATCTAAAAGTTTCTACTTAACCCTCTGAGGTCGCCAGGACATTGCGGCGTGACTAGCATCTTTTTTTTTTCTTATCAGTGCAAAGACACTATAAGGTCACACAAATATGTGTTATACACCATTTGAATCTGTTAGGTGTCTACTTTTTGTGTACACTCACAATAACAACAAAAGTGTGTGCTTTTGCAAAATAAAGAAAATAAACTGTGTGTACGTTCTTTATTTTGTCTCTTTATGAACTGTTTTAAGAAACATGTCATTAAAAGGAACTGAAACTTATCGAAAACAAGACACACAGACATGAGACATATCTATAGGAAGTTGGAAGTGTCTACTTTTTAAATACAGTAAATCATGTTGAAAACAAATATTGTTTGATAAAGTAATCAGTGTTAAACCAAGACTATGTCTAGTCTCTCAGTCTGATCTAATTATTTTTAATGTGACTACACACATGAGCTTCTTTGGCTTTGTTATTACAATCATCAATTACCTATGTGAGACGCGCACAACATGTAAACTGGCAGATGTGTCAGAAAAAACAGCAGAATCTTCACAAATACATTAAATATATGGACCTTAGATATTATAAAGACCTTATACACTTAGACATTTCTGTAATTTGCACAGTTATTTACTGTATTTCACCCAGTATAATACTGCAAATTCTTTTTACAGTAAATAACTGGATTTACGGTTGCATTATGGGAATTTTTGTGATATTAAAGAACATGTACAGCGATTAACTGTATTTTTAAAAAGTTTCAGTGCTGGTCTCAATGCTGGTCTTGAGACCAGCAAGACCAGCAATAAAACCAGCATCAAGACCAGCAAAACCAGCATTGAAACCAGCAAGACCAGCATACCAGCATCAAAACATACCTTTAGCTATTTATGATGTATAATCATATCTATGATGTATAATAACGTTACTCACACGTAAATCTGTACAATATGCTGATAACCACTTTTTTTGCTATTGTTTTGGATTTCGTTTGTTGGGTTCCAGCCAGCCAGTTAGTTTATTTTGTAAATTGATATCAACTGTAAAGGCTTCTTGGTGCAAATGTCGTTTTTTATTTTTTATTTTATAAAGACATTTTTTTTTATTATTACAACTGACATTTGGTTTAACATTATTTTTACCATTAAAAATACCATCAAAACCAGCTATGTCCAGCCTAAACCAGGCTGGTCAAGTTGGTTTTAGTTGGTTTTAGCTGGTCATTTTCCAGCTTGACCAGCTAAGACCAGGCTGGAAATGGCTGGAAACCAGCCTGGAAATGGCCAAAACCCCTCTAAAACCAGGCTGGTCGACAAGCCAACCAACTTAGGCTGGTTTAAGCTGGATTTTTCAGCAGGGACAGCAGCGCTTACAGGTTTTGTCTGAAGAAGGAAACAGCATTTCGGAGAAACATCTTGATCAGCACAGCCTAATGCTTAAAAATAAGCAAGAGCATTAAACAATTAAGGTAAACAAATTAAAAAAAGTTGTGTGGAGGTTGTGGATTGTAGCATTGCATTCATTTTTTGCTTTTTCTATGGTTTCAATATGGAGCCTGCCTGTGCAAACTGAAACTCATACAACAGTAAATACTGTACATCTATTTGTTTCTCAACAGCCAACCATATCACCCTGCAGCCCAAGACTGGTTACTCACTGAAGCTAAGCAGGGCTGAGCCTGGTCAGTACCTGGACGGGAGACCACATGGGAAAACTAAGTTGCTGTTGGAAGTGGTGTTAGTGAGGCCAGCAGGGGGCGCTCAACCTGTGGTCTGTGTGAGTCCTAATGCCCCAGTAAAAGTGAAGGGGACACTACACTGTCAGTGGGTGCTGTCTTTCGGATGAGATGTTAAACCGAGGTCCTGACTCTCTGTGGTCATTAAAAAAAATTTCATGGCACTTCTCGTAAAGAGTAGGAGTGTAACCCTGGTGTCCTGGCCAAAGTCCCTCAATCAGCACTTTCCTATCATGGCCTCCTAATCATCCCCATCCACTTAATTGGCTTGTAGAAAGGTTCTTTGTTGTGGGAAAAAGAAGACAGAGTCGGCGATAAGGTAAGTGTAAAGTTTATTTTAAAATTTTAACACAACTCGTGTTCAGCTGAGTGTGCAGTCGCTCAGCTCTCTCTCTCTCTCTCTCTCTTCATGCGGTGGTGCCACTGGAGGGGAGCATGGTCCGAACAGAGGACAAATTCTCGGCCCAGGAGATAATAGCGGAGGTTGAGGACGGCCCACCGTATCGCCAAACATTCTCTCTATATGGTGCTGTATTTAGCCTCTTGATTGGACAGTTTTCGGCTAATATACAGCACAGGGCGCTCCTCACCCTCAATCTCCTGAGAGAGAACTGCCCCTAAACCCCGTTCAGACGCATCTGGTTGTAAAAGAAAGGGATGTCATGTGACCACAAACGGACCTTACCACTTGGCGAGTAATTTGGAACTGGAAGAAGGCAGCAGTACAAGGACTTTATATCCCTTTGTGAATTTTCGAAGTTTAGTGCCCTTATCATATCGCCTGCTTTGTTCCTCCTGGGCCTTGAGCAAATTCTCCGTAGAGAGCCACCCCAGTGTGTGGAGATTTGCTCGTAGGTCCAGGATATATTGAATTTAATTTTTACTTTGTGAAGGTTCGTCCTCCCAAGCCTCTCTAACGACATCCAGCCCCCCACGGGGCTGTCTGCCATAGAAAAGCTCGAAGGGGGAAAACCCTGTAGAGGCTTGGGGAACCTCCCGCACAGCAAATAATAAGGGCTTCAACCATTTATCCCAATTTTTCACGTCCTCGTGAATGAATTTACGGATGATGGATTTAAGCGTGCGATTAAATTGTTCCACCAAGCCATCGGTTTGTGGGTGATAGACGCTTGTGCGAATCAATTTAATACCCAGTAATCCATAAAGTTCGCGCAATGTGCGTGACATGAACGCGGTGCCTTAATCGGTGAGGATCTCTTTGGGGATCCCCACCCGGGAGATCATGCTAAACATGGCTTCCACAGCACTCTTTACCGAGATGTTACGAAGCTCTACTGCTTCCGGGTACCGCGTTGCATAATCCACTGAGACTAATGCAAACCGGTGCCTGTGTGCGGATCGCTCCAATGGCCCGATGAGATCCATACCAATTTTCTTGAAAGGGATCTCCATAATTGGTAAAGAGCGCAATGGCGCTTTTGGGGTGGCCGGTGGGTTCACCAGCTGACATTCACGGCATGCAGCGCACCATCTGCTGACATCACCGTGAATGCCTGACCAAAAGAATCGGGTCATGAGGCGATTTAATGTGGCCGCTTGACCTAAATGTCCGGCCATGGGATTAGAGTGAGCCGTCTGGAAAAGCATTTCCCGACGGCTCTTTGGTTCTAATAATTGGGTTGTATCTTTCTTTGTTTGAGTGTCTTGGGTCACTCGATACACCCTGTCATTAATAATCATGAAATATGGATAGGTGGAGGCCGATCAGGCTGGAGGTTTCTCCCATCAATGACTCGCACTCTTTTAAGTGCATGTCTCAGCGTGTCATCACGCGACTGCTCTAGGGGAAAGTCTTTGCACTGGGAAATTCCCAGCCCTTCCCCTGAGTCAGCGGGTGACATCACCATTTGGGATTCCCCAGCTAAGCGACCCGCCTCCTATCCAGCGAGCCTTTTTTCCAAGACACAGCCGCACTTAAGATTCCCAATAATTTGTTAAAATCAGGCCAATTTGTTCCCAGGATTAGCGGGTGTTTGAGGTGTGGGTTAACCGCTACCTCCACATTATGCTTTTTTCCCCTGAATTGGATTCTCATAACCGTTAGCGGATAGTGTCTTACCTCCCCGTGCACACACCTCACCTGAACCGTGCGGCTCTTATCCAATGCAGAGTGTTGCACTAGGCCTGGGTGGATAGAGGTTTGGTTACATCCTGAATCCACCAAGGTCTGATATGTATCCCCCTTAATACTCACTGGTATCTGGTACAGTCCATTGCGACCGGGGGCGACGGCTGGCGCATCGGGCAGGCGGATTAATGCACCCACCTCCATAGCGCAGCAGTCTTCTGGTGCATGATCCTCCCCCAACACGCCGGCCCAGACCTTCCCGTTACACCCCCGGGGCCAGTGGGACCAATCGATTGGGCCGGAGAGAGACCTGTCAGCGATTGGACACAGCCCATGGCTCGTGGCTCCCCCTCTCTGTTCTGATAGGCGCCCCAGCGAGGCGTGACGCGCTGTAGGTCCGGGCCTGGGATTCGCCTTCTAGGAGTCGGAGTGGGCGGTCCCCTCGATCTGGGCCTGGGAGCGGGAGGAAAGAGAGAAAGAGGAGGGACAGGGGGAGAGAGAGAGGGAGGTTACTTCCAGACCCTGGACCTCGTTACCAGGTGATCCTCCGCCAGCTGGATGGCCTTTTCCAGGTTGGCTAGCCGGTGGCACTAAACCCACTCCGATGTTCGGAGGGAAAGGCGGGCGATAAACTGCTCCAGCACCACAGCATCTACGACCTAAGCGATAGTTCGGTCATCCTGCACCAGCCATCTGCGGCAGGCATCACGGAACTGCTGGGCAAATATGAAGGGTCGATTTCTTCCAGCTTCAGCGAACGGAAGCACTGGCGTTGTTCCTGCGGATTGCGGCCGGCCTGCTGAAGGATTGCTCGCTTCAGGTGAGCATAGCCCAGGAGATCCTCGGCCGGTAACTTCTGTGCGGCGGTCTGGGCTTCGCCTGACAGCAGCGGGATGACTCTCACCGGCCAATCGGCCCGCTGCCACTTACATGCCTCGGTCATTTTTTCAAATAAATCGAGGAACACTTCCGGATCGTCTAGTGGCCCCATTTTGCATAGCGTGATGGGAGGGTGAGTGGCCGATGTTCCTGCGGGCTGGATCTCCCGGACCAGCAGGCTCCAGACAAGCTCGCGGTCCTCGCTTTTGAGCAGATTGAGGTCTTGGGTCAGACTTTTCGTAATACAATAATTAGTATTGGGATATATGCATTTGTCTAAATATTAAATGTGTTTTTCCCCCCATTTCATGTTGCCTGAATTTTTATTTGAATAAATAAATCCAGATAATGAAACAAAAATGCACAGCAACAACCAAGTGAGCCAGGAAAAGACAAGAAAAGTAGTGAAGAGAAGAATGACAGCCATCAACAACAAAGTGTTATCCTTCTTTCATCAGCTAACTGAGAACTTGGATTAGGTGAGACACTGTCAGTAGTTGTATCAGCATTCAGTCTGTTTAAATTTATTAGGAATACCTAAAACAAATAGTTTAATCTGTCCCCATCACAAATGCTACAATATTTTTGTAAAACCTTGTTGGGGAAAAAAAATTAACAGCACATTCTGCTTAGTCATCTTTTAAACATGGTAGTGAGCTGATCATGAGCAGGAGCCAGTTGCTCAATAACAGCTGAAAACTATTTTTTTAAAAACAAGCTTGCTCTATGCTTATGTTAGTCTGTTTCTCCTTATCCAGATGTCTTCATAATCCCGAACCGGGCCGATTCCTTATTAGATGCTGTGGTGGTCATGGAGGAATGGAGAGCAGACCCCAGTGACAGACGAGTCTCTGCATTGATCTTGTGGGCCAGCCTGAACACCCGCCGGTGACCTACTCACACCTGCAGCTTCTCCATGACAGACGTCTAACATTCACCAGCCTCCGGTGACTAGACTGCGGCTTTGCACAGAATGTTTGGCCCGAGGAAAACTGGTCATGCCCAATTGAGCCTGTTTTTTTTCAAGGGCTTTTTTTTCGACACTTTTGTCAATTGGTGAAGCTTGTTCCTCTCCACTGTCGCCACTGGCTTCGTTTGTTGGATCAGTGGATTTGCTCTTCAGTGTTTGAACTTTTAGCAGTGACGTTTACATTACACTGAACTTAACTTCAACTCTGAAAACTGGAGTAAAGCAGTTTCAATTTACAAGAACTTCTATGTTAAGCTGCTTTGACATCTTTGATCTACATTGTAAAAGTGCAAAGAAATAAAGATGAATTGCATTTGAACATGTGAACTCAGACATTGTTGAGCATTTGACACCTGAATTAGTAATATTTTATAGTTGGGATCTTTCTCGGCTTATCATTACAAATATTTGTTTTTCCAACAATATAAAGTTCTTACAATAAAATTATTACTGTACATAAATGCTCTTGTGCTTTGTGTGATTTATTTATTTTTAACCTGTTGATTTAAATGCTTCATGTAATTTTCACACATTTTCCTTAAATGCTTTAAGCATTGTCAGTGTTTTAAAGAATTGAATATTTTGTAATTGTGTCTGGTTTAATGTCAGTAGTAGTCTCTCAACAATATGCAGTTCAGACACATAAATTAGTTTTGTACATGTATGTTCATGTGCTTTGTTGTTTTAAAAAGTACTTTTTCTTAAAATAAGATAATTTGGATGATTGACATGTATTTTTTTACACATTTTACTTAAATGTTTTAAGCATCTCCAATGTTTTAAATAAAGTGTTTATTTTGTTAATATTTTGTAATTTTGTCTTTTTTATGTCAGTACAAAGATAATATTAATAAAATTATATCATATAATCTTTAGGACAAATGAAAAGGTTTACAGTAGCTAACTGTTTACTTAATTTTTTTACAGTAATTAACCATTTTCAGACACTACATAATTACAGTAACATGCTGTAAACTAATTTACAGTTGTATACTGTGAATCTCAAATACAGTACAGTAACTTACTGGCAACAGTGTTACCTGTAAGTTACTGTAAAACACTTTTTATATATAGGGTCTTAAAATATTACTTTGATTTAAAGTAATTGTTTTTTCAAATACACATACATTGTTTACCCATAGTGTTATAGTAATACAACAAGCATTTATAATTAGTTTGGGCTAGCTTTTGCAGCTGGATATTGACTTTGAAATGCAATTTTGTATTACAGTTTGTAAAATATTTCTTGTGAGACATTTAGTTTCTAAACATAGAGCAATTACAATAAAAAATATTTTTTTAGTATTGTCACATTGTTTCTTTAGGCTGCTTGATGAATGAACATGGGGTAGTGTCTTTTGTCTCGAGGTGTAAATTATTCATGGCCATAGTAACTCCCACGCATACAGCAGTGCTGACCAAAAAACTCACTTTACAAAATGTAAATCATAGTAATGTTTTCTTTGAATGAGAAAACTAAATAATTTTCACATAATTATGAAGTAAATATTCTAGTCTACAAGACTAAAAACTCTTATTCAGACCCATATATTTATAAAAATAAGTAGCTGAGGAAATCTAATAAGTAGATTTTTTATCCATATCCAAATCGTGTTGTGGGCAGTTTTACATTTTAGTGGGCACATACCTACACTTTTAATGTCAAATGGAAGCTCTTGACCATTTATGAATGCTTAGATGTAGTATATGAAAATTGGTATGCAGGGTTTTTTTCATATTATTTTGTTATTTAACACAGGAAACTAACATACAACTTGAGAAAATGGTGACATTTTATTAGGAAATCAGCCTAATGTTTTGATGAAGTTATTTTTTTCTGCTTACAGTTCACTGCAGAAGTTCATTTTTATGTCAGAAGAAAGTTCCAGGAGACAGAAAAACCTTCCAGGCTGTAGCTGCCAGCAGAGAAGATGAGGAAGAGCCGGAGTGTTTTGGCAGTGACACCAGTTGATGTGAGATATTTTACATTAATTTCATTAATAATGCTATGCCACCTATTGATCTGAGACATTGAAAGTTCAAAAGCATGTTCAATGCAATAATAGAAGCTAATGTTATGTTGTGATTTATTTCTTCTGCCCTCCAATTGGCACAGAGGCCAGTGATGTATATGTTACATTAGCATTAGTGTGCTTTCATTTAAAAACTCACACCTTTTGCTACTATTACACCTGCTACCCACGTCACTCTAGAGCCATGAACTGTTGCATTTAGTTGCTAAACTTTGTTTTGTCAAATATGATTTATTAAAAGACAAAGGTTGAATAAATAACTTGCAATTTACTAGTTTTGTCTACATACTACACATACAAAATAGCCTTTACAATTAGAAAGAAGACAAAAAAAAAACTTCTACATGACAACCATGCCTTACAACAGCTTTTTTCAAAATGGGTCGCAGCCCCACACTCTTCAAATTTGCATCTTTTTCCTACTGCTTAAAAGGTTTATTCCGCTGAACAATAAGTGGCATCATTCCAATTTGAAAGCCTGTTCAATTCAATAGGTAATGTGTGCAATATGTTATTTCTATGCAAAATAAATGTTTGTATGATTTAAATAATCCTTAAAATTATATGAGGTAATAACCCAGCATTGAGAACCACTGCCTTACAATTTCTGTTTAAATATGTTTAAGTATGTTGAAAAAAATATTAAAACAATACATTAACAAATAATGCATTATGGACTAAGGTTTCATCAAGGTAACAGAGAAAATGTTGCCAAATTGCTCAAGTTTGCCCTTCAATCAGTACCAGTATTTTATTTTTCAAAAACAATAGAGCTTCCTGGTGGTCTGTGATACATGATTGTGTGACTGAAAGCACTCCAGAGGATTCCACAGTGAGTGGTTTCAGTGCAAAATATCCAAAGATGACTCTAATGAAGCTGATGACAAAGGGGTGTCACAGCACACATGAGACCTGAGAATAATAGACAGGCGAGACAAAAGCATATGGAAAAATGAGGAGAGACAGAGAGAAAATTGGGGTTCGGTTGCTCTGTGTCCGGCAATGGCTCCTGCATCTGGTGAAATACTACTGTCTCCTCCTCCACTACCCTCTTCGGCAGATGGTAGCAGGCTTTGGCCCCTGGCAGACTGTGATGATTGCCTCAACCTTTGCTGGGATCAGAATCAGAAAGAGCTTTATTGCCAGGTATGTTCACACATACGAGGAATTTGTTTTTGTGACAGAGCTTCTACAGTGCAACAGAATTACAGAGGACTAAATAAACAGATAATAAATATATTTTAAAAAGTAGTGAATGCAATATACAAAATTGACAAGTGTATGTACAGGTGTATTACAATATACAACATAATATGTGCAGGTGTTATGTGCAAATTGGCATGTAAAGTGTGACCAGAAGGTAAAAGTTCAAAGAGGCAGTGTGCTGGGTGTGAGAGGTCCAGAGTGATTTTAGCAGCCCTTCTGCTCGCTCTGGATAAGTACAGTTCTTGAAAAGTAGGGAGGGTTGTACCAATGATTCGCTCAGCAGTCCGAACTATTCGACGTAGTCTTCGGAGGTCGGATTTGGTAGCTGAGCTCAACCAGACAGTTATTGAAGTGCAGATGACTGATTCAATGATGGAGGTGTAGAACTGTTTCAGCAGCTCCTTTGGGAGGTTGAACTTCCTCAGCTGACGAAGAAAGTACAGCCTCTGTTGAGCTTTTTTGACAATGGAGTCAATGTGAGTGTCCCACTTCAGGTTCTGAGAGATGGTGGTGCCCAGGAACCTGAATGACTCCACTGCTGCCACAATGCTGTCCATGATGCTCAGTGGGGGGAGAGCAGGGGGGTTTCTCCTGAAGTCCACTATCATCTCCACTGTTTTGAGCGTGTTCAGCTCCAGGTTGTTGTGACTGCACCAGACAGCCAACTCCTTAACCTCCTGTCTGTAAGCAGACTCGTCACCGTCCTGAATGAGGCCGATAAGTGTGGTGTCGTCTGCAAACTTTAGGAGCTTGACAGAGGAGTCCTTCGAAGTGCAGTCATTCGTGTACAGGGAGAAGAGCAGTGGGGAGAGGACACACCCCTGGGGGGCGCCAGTGCTGATTGTGCGGGTACTGGATGAGAATTTTCCCAGCTTCACCAGCTGCTGCCTGTCCGTTAGGAAGCTGTTGATCCACTGACAGACAGAGGTGGGCACGGAGAGCTCAGTTAATTTGGGCAGGAGAAGTTTTGGGATGATAGTGTTAAAAGCTGAGCTGAAGTCAACAAACAAGATCCTCGCATAGGTCCCTGGTCTGTCTAGGTGTTGCAGAACATAATGCAGTCCCATATTGACTGCATCATCCACAGACCTGTTTGCTCTGTAGGCAAACTGAAGAGAGTCCAGTGAGGGTTCAGTGATGTCCTTCAGGTGGGCCAGCACCAGTTTTTCAAAAGACTTCATGACCACAGATGTCAGCGCCACCGGTCTGTAGTCATTTAGTCCTGTGAGTTTGGGTTTCTTTGGTATGGGAATGATGATGGAGCTTTTGAAGCAGGAGGGCACTTCACACAGCTCCAGTGATCTGTTGAAGATCAGGGTGAAGATGGGGGCCAGCTGGTCAGCACAGGACTTTAAATAGGCTGGTGTTATAAGATCTGGGCCTGGAGCTTTTTTCCTCCTCTGTTTCTGGAAGACCTGGCGCACATCATCTACACTGAACTGACGTGCAGGTATGGGGAAGGCGGGGGGAGGTGGAGGTGTTAATGGTGGTGTAAACAGCAGTTCTGAGTGGGTTTGGTGGGTTTTCTCAAACCGGCAGTAAAACTCATTCAGGTCGTTTGCAAGTCGTTGGTTGTCTACAGTGCTGGGGGATGGTGTTTTATAGTTTGCAATGGTTTTCAAACTTTTCCACACAGATGCTGAGTCGCTGGACGAGAACTGACTCCTTAGTTTCTCAGAATAGTTCCTTTTTGCGACTCTGATCTCTTGGCTATTCCAGCAAAGGTATAAGCAGAGGTGAGTCCCTTGTCCCCTGCTCCTCCCATACAGGGAGACGGCATTAGGCAGACCACTCTTTTGCACTCCTTTTCCCAGGCACCATGCAGCAGATGAACAGGCTTTTCACTTTCCCACTCAGCAACAAGGGTATCTGGACAACACCTCTCTCCATCTTCCAGGTTTCGGCACCACTGTAATGAAGCTGATGGCCCCCTGGCCATCAGGAAGAAGTAGGTGGAGAACCAAAAGACTTTTGAATAATTTTAATTAAATACCAAAACAAACAGGTGGCAGCTCCTCACAGAACAATTGAAACCAAAACAAAACACAAGTGTCCAGGCCTGGTCTTCTCTAGTCTTCTAATGATGTCTCTCCTCCTTTTAAAATCATCCATAGCATTCTGATCCACCATGGTTGTCTAACCTACTGGTGCCTCCTAACCCAGAGCCCCGATATCTGGTACTGCTCCACACTCCAGGTCTGCCTGTGCTTTGTCACAGACTCACCTCTGCTGCACATTCTTTCTCTTCACTTGTTCTTCATCCACTCCACCTCCCACCTTGACTGTAGTGAGAGTGTCCAGAAATGGAATGTCCAGAAAAAGAATGTCCGTAATGTTGTGATTGTCAGTAGGGTTTGCCCTTGTGGAGGGCAATGCACTGGAGTGCACTCCTTGTATCATCCTTTCAGATTACAATTTCCATTATACCCTGCATTCATTTGACCCTTGGAGTGTTTATATTGTTTTTGATCATTTGCCACCCAGCTCAACCCTTTTACCTGTTATACGAATTACACTTGTGCACTCTCTCTTGTTGTATATGCTGGTATTCAACCCTGTCCTGTTTGACCATCCTAAATAAACTGCATTTGGATCTTGCATTTACATGGAAATGAAGAACAAATCTTTGTAAAAACAACCGGGCTCAGTTCCATGATTAAACAGAAAAGAGGCAAATCTGTAGTCTAGAATATGATGTCAGTGGCGTTAAATATAATGATCACCTGTCATGGAAAAGATACAAGTCCATATATTTAGGTCCTGCTTGAGTTTTTTGACTGACCAAATGGATCTACTGTATTTGTTAAAAAATGCTACACTGTTATAATAAAAGAAAAACTACTGCCAAAAGTTTTCTATTGGCCCAAATGAAATGTATTGGTTCAATGAGAAATAATGTGTTGAGCCAAATGCAAAATCGTCAAGTCTGCCCAATCATGTTATTGGTCCAACTGAATATTTTTTTATTGTTGTAACATTGCTAAAGCAACTTTACTGAATTGCTATTCCCTGTTGTTCCAAAAGAACATTTATATTTTTTATTAAACAAATACTACTGTGAAAATACTTAAAAAATATAAAAAAATACATTGAACTTTTCTACAAAGTATACCAAATAAAATCGTGCATTTTAATTATCATAATAAATGCAAAGCTGAAATGTAATTAAAGCATTCACATACATGCACTGTAAAAAAATAACTTTTTGAAAAATTGTAGAAACTGACAAATAAATATTGACTCAACAAATTGCTTTCCAATAATTAGCCCAAAAGCCAAAAAAATCCACTGTATTAATTTAAGCTAATGGCCTGAAGATATAATTAAATATATATATTCACCAAACATATTAAAGGGCACCTATGATGAAAGTCTTCTTTTGGAAGCTGTTTGGACAGAATTGTGTGTAGGTAAAGTGTGTCCACAGTCATATTAGGGTGATAAAAAGACATTGTCACTTTTTAAAAATTTCCTGACTTTAAATAGTTCGGCTTATTTTGAGGCCCACTGCAACATGACATAGGAGTGTGGTTTCCCTGCCCACCCAATTAATTGACAGCTGTGTATTAACATGTCTCAGCAGTAACGCATATAATCATATCAACAAGACAGGACGATCGCAAAGCAACTGATTACAAGATCTGTTCAGCTGGCTGTGATCATCAGTCATCATCAAATGTGATCAAGAATGAGTTTAAAACGTTCAAAAAAGTTAAAAACTTTTTTAAAACTGTGCATGTTTGTAATAAAAAAGTTAAAGACAGTAAAATTGCCGTAATTCATCAACACAGCCACATGTCAATGCAATTATAAAAGAAGATATTTCAATCCCAGTTTGTGGACGTTAAATCAGGTTAATTTTGCACATTAACATAATGGATTCACATTTGCCATGCAAAAACAGTGCAAAGTTAAACGTGCTTGCAGTATGTGTGTGTGTGTACTGTATGTGTGTGCCCGCTGTGTTTGTGTGTGTGTGAACTTCGTAAAGACAATGTGTGTAACTCATCATTGCAGAAAGGCTTGAATTAACTCCACAACAAATACATTAAATAATCATTGGGAAAGTTCTTACTATAGTATTTCTCACAAATGTTACGTGAGATCTGCTTCCTTCGCAGCAGGAAATGGAGGCACACTCTGACAGGCACCTGGGAACATTGGCAAGGAAAACTAGCTCATTTGCATTAAAGACACAGGCAACAAAAACAGCTACAATGTGTTCAGAGCTGAAATATTCTGAAAGATATAATAAACAATCTGATTGGTGTTTTGAGCTGAAACCTTAAATCTTAAAAAAAGTTGTAAAATAGGTGCCATTTAAATTATGTTTTAGCCAATTTATCAAACAGAAGTGAAATATATGTATTTGGCCAACCAACCTTGAAGCAAAAAACTTGTGTATGCATGTGCGTAAAATCTGTGAGTTAGGGTCTAGTGCATATTCAAATTATATTTTCCTTTATCAAAGTTATGGTGAGTACTGAATTCTGTATATCTAAAATTATGTTTAAGTTTAACCAAGTGCAAGCCTCATTAATTTAGCATAGCATGGGCATTACGTTAGCCTGCCACCTCCGACATAATGATGTACGTAGAAATACTGTGAATTTGCACCTGTAATATTGACGTATAACCTAACTCAAAACCTTTCTCACTGGGTACTTTAAGTTACTATTTATTGTTATTAAATTATTATTTTATGATGATGGAAACACATATGTGCTCTAACACATTTCTTTTTTTCTTTCAATGTAACTGTAACATAACAGTAATGAGTAAATAGTGAATAGTAAATTTTATTTTTTGAGTAAACTTTTGTTTTAAGAAGAACTCAAAATCAATGTTGAATATTTTCAAGTTGAAATGTATAAGGCAGAGTTGTGTTTTACATAATATTTTGTTTTATAGTAAACGAATAAGGCTACAGTGGAAACAATAACAAAAAATTATGTGAACTTGAGAAACTTGGTTAACAGTGCATTACAGCGAGTCACGGCTTATGGCAGCTCTCACTATACACACAAATTGCATCTGATGACTGATATTAAATAAACATATACTCAATTGCTAAAGAACCCCTATTATGTATTATAAAAGGTCATATTTTGGTTTTGATGGTCTCCAACAACAGGCTGATATGCATGCAAGGTCAAAAAACTCTTTCATTGTCTTACAATATGCATTTATTTTTACCTAATTATCATGTTTCCCATATGATTTGTTCAGCAATTCATTTGTTCCAAACTCCTCCTTTGCATGATGCTAATTTGCAGTGATTGGTCCTAAGACCCAGTCTGTTGTGATTGGTCGACTGAGTTGAGCGTGATACAGAAAGAAACGTTTAGAGTACAGAGTATATGTGTGAGCCCCATGCAGGAATGCATTAAAGAAATGCAGTTAAACGCCAGAATATTGCTCTATTCTTAACCATAACTCCAAGTAATGAACACGAGACAAATCATTTATTAACTCTGAGTCAACTCTTTACTTTAAGAATCAATAGTTTTAAACATGGTACACTTTCACCACTTTTCACCTGCCTGTACTGCTCTAAGACATGGACCCATACCTTGAGCGACTATGTCAAGTTTTCCAGAATAGTAATGGATTGGGCGTAAACAGCCCCCATGATCTTGCATCAAACATGCTGTCATAAAGCCTAAGTGTTCATGAACATAAAGCACAAAAGGCCTATTTGAATGTGCAATTCCTATAGCAGGTGCTTCACATAAAGCTCTCTTCAAATTATTGAAAGTGTTAAGCTGAGTTTCTTCCATTCTAACAGTATCAGAATCCTTAACCTGACCTTTCAATATGTCATAGAGTGGCTGGGCCATTGAGGCATAATTTTCAATCCAAGGTCGACAGTAACCTACTGGTCCTAAGAATGATCTGAGTGCTTTAATGGTGGTAGGTGGAGGTATTATTTTGACTGAAGCTGCTCGATCCTGTGTAATGGATCTATTTCCTGTACCAATTGTTTGACCCAGAAAAGTAACTTGGCTTTTAGCAATTTGAGTTTTGTGAAAGCTGCATTTATGTCCTTTTTTTGTGCAAATAGTCTAACAATGCTGCCAATACAGTTTTTGTACCTCATGATCTGTTTAAAATATCAGTCTACCAAATGATATGACTGGACATTCTGGGTCACACAAATCACGTCTGACAGCTTGATGATAAATAGTTGGGGAATTTCGAAATCCCTGTGGTAACCATGTCCACTGGTATTGTTCATAGTCAACTGTGAAAGCTAAGCATGTCTGGCTGTCAGAGTGCAAGGGTACAGAAAAGAATCCATTAGACATATCAATTACTGTAAAAAATTTACAATCTAATAGTAGACCATTACAAATTGTAGATATGTCTATTGGCTACTCTGTAGTCTATGGTGAGTCTCCATGTTCCAATAGCTTTCTTTATTGGCCAAATGTGTGAGTTACAGGCACTGTTGGTTTTAACTAGCATTCCTTGCTTCAGTAATTTTTCTATAATAGGTAATGCTATAGGTAATAGGCAATGCTTTCCTGTACTCCGTTACAAGGCCATCGGACCAATTGTGAACTAGTGATCCTTTGTCATCTAACACATTTTCAGGGTTGTCAACAATTTCACTGTAAGCTATGGCTGTCTGACAAAACCTCTCAGTGAATTCATTCACAGATTCATCCTTCTTTTGAGCACAGTTAGTCACTCTAGATCAATCTATTTTGGGTCCCATAATAATTTTTAGAGTTTTCAAAACACCCTCTCTCAAATCATCTTTACTGGCATGTTGCAGATCAGAAACAGCTGATTCAAAACTGTTGAATTCAGATGCTGTTAAAGTTTGAGACATTAGCTGTGTAATTTCTGTCAATGACATGTCATAAATATGCATTTTGCTGATTAGTGCTCTCCTAAAACTCAGAAATATTTGTGCTGGCTAAAGGTAAACTCTAAAACAGTCTTTCAATGTCTTTAGATCCTAGGGCTTTGGCAACAGTTTAAACTCGGACAATGGAAGCATTGGGAGTAACACTTTCAATTTCTTCAATTCTCTGTGATTTTCTCCTAGCACCACAAACATTCACTGAGTCTACAGGTACCTCTGTTTCAAAGAAAGTTTGTAAGTCTGGAGACTCACTGATTTTTTCTACATCAGCTTTATCTAAAGCTTTGTTGCGGTTCAATTTCTTTGTCAGAGATGCTACTCTAGCACAGAGCTGTTTGTTCTGTTCCTCTAGCTCTGAGTTTGTTGTGTGGCTAAGGATAAAGCAAATTCTCTGTGACAGTAGATAATGCCTTTTACATTGTTTTTACGGATACTGGCACCTAGCACTTTTTTTACACTCATCTACAGACCACGTCTTGTCTGGATGTATCTCATATTTCTGAGTTAGCTCTTGTCTAACTTTCTCAGTGACTATTAGGTCCATCTGTACTCCTAACAATGATTTAAATTCTTTATCTGACCACAACGGAGTTACAAGACCACCTTTTTTATTTGTGGGGATCAGTTTAGCGTTCTTCTTAAACATTTTGTGAGTTTCTCAGTTACCACACAGACAAAACACTAAGCTTCTCAGATCAACAGACTGTATGTTAACGAAAGTTAACCTTGCCTGGCACTGCAGAGGACAAACAAACTATTAGCACTTCACGCTAAGCAAAAACAAAACAAACATTAACACATAATGTTAATCTTCTCTGCTTTACAAAGGATAAACAGATTTTAGCACAAAGGCTTACTTCCCTGCCTGAAAAACAGATGATTACAAAATTTTAGCACCAAAGGGTAAACTTCCCTGCCTGAAAACAGAGGATACAGAATTTTAGCACAAAAAGGCTTCTTCCCTGCCTGAACAGAGGATAACAAATTTTAGCACAGAAGGCTAACTTCCCTGCCTGAAAACAACAGAGGATTACTTATTCATCTCTAAAATAAAATTTAGAGGATAACTTAGCTAACTAAACCCACAGCTGTTTGTTAACTCTTCTCTGACGGCGCAGAGAGTAATGTAACCGTGGGGTAAGACGCTGACAACAGGATGAGGATCCACATGCAGGTTTTATTTACAGGGATGGTCAGACAAGCACAGATCAATACGGGAGCAAACAGATGTATTAGGGAAATCCAGAATCGTAGTCAGTACAGCAGGCAGAAGGTCACTAGGATGGCGGCAGACAGGGAGAAACAGATAGACTATGTACTTATGTACTGTGTGTGTGATCAGTCTTTGACAAGCGTCCGGTGGTGGGTGTGTAATCAGATGGGATGCGGAACATGTGCGTGTAAGGGGAGTGCATGAATGGATGTGCAGTCCATAATATGGCGGAAATGTAGTCCAATAGTGAATGTGTATGCTAACCAGCGATCTAAGGTGAGAAGCTCGCTGGTAATCGTGACAAGTAACTAGATGTACTGATTTTTGTGTTTTTTTTTTATAGAGTGAAAACTCACCAAATCGTAGTTGAATTGAAAAGATTCAGTCTGGAAAGAAGTCTAATCTTTCTTGAGCTTGATGTCTCAGTCAGATTTCAGGTAAATTCAACTTCCATCAGGGTTGCAGTCTCCAAGTTGTTGAGAATATGTGACCTCAGCTGTTCAACTTTAAGTTGCTGGAACTGGAACGATTCAGTCTTGTGTAAAGTCAGATATTTGTTTAAAATGAAGAGTCAAGCTTGATTTAGGTGAATTCTTCTTCTGTCCGGGTCAACTTGATTTGGGTGAATTCTTCTTCTATCCGGGTCATGGCACCAAAACTGTTGTGAATTTTTAAGATGAGCCAAAAAACCAGGGAGTATCTTCAACTTTCGGGTATCTTCAAAGCAGAATCCTTTAATAAGAGGAACTCAGCATCGCTGCTGCGTCATCAAAAGAACCCATGAACCGTTACAGCAGACACTCAGTTTTTAATACATTTTACAGAGAGATTATACATAGAGGTGGGTAATAGTAACCAAAGCATGCAAATGAAGTTTTGTTGTCAGCAGGGTAAATTGCCTTTTCCCAAGCTCCAATCTCATCAGCATATAAGTTCCCATTCACGATTCATTTTAAAACAAAGTGTGCAAATAACGTACTGGGCTCATACTGGGGCCAGTTGACCCGCTTGACAATGTTACCTTATCATTGGTGAGACAATAGACACAACTGTGCTTTGAAACTGACAATTTGTATTACTTTGGAGACATAGGACCTCAGAATGTTTTTATAATGAAATGTATATCTTTAAAGAAATTTGTAATCTTTCAGCAATCTGGGGAAAGTCAAAACTCTGGAGAGGAAAACTTCTGCTAGTGAGTGAGGGGGATGTCTGAGACTGAACCGGTGACACTATTATTTTATGTTGTTTTTTCTTTATTTAATTATTCATGTATGTATGTATGCATGCATGTTATTGAATCTATTACAAAATGTGCAACTTTATATTTCTTCTGGCCATTTATTTTTGAGTTTAAGAAAACAATACCACTATTATCTAGTCAATTCAAGTCATGTTTATTTCTATAGCACTTTATGAACTGTAGTATGGGTGAGCCACAGAGTCACAGAGGTATCTTGGCTATATGAGGGTTCCTTCCTTTCACATTGAACTACCTGTTTCTCCCATTAAGTTGATATATATATATATATATATATATATATATATATATATATATAGCTATATATATATATATATATATAGCCTGTTGTAATAATGCTGTAAAAGTAGTTTTTATATTAATTAAAAATAAATTTAAAAATTATTAAAAGTGTGAGGACATGTTGATATTGTGAAAGATGATCCAAAAAAATAGCAAGGCGTAAGTTATGCTAGCTTGTGTGACTACTCAAGAACAATTAACAATTAACGTTTTTTTAAACAAATACGATATCCATAAGAATATCCATTCTTTTTCTTTATATTCGTTTTATTAATCAGTGTTAATTTCGTCAAGAACACTTGACAGGTTTTCTGTGCCGGTAACATGACTGAAAACATGCACTCTAAACATTGCTAACATAGTTGTTTTCAATATTTCGGTTCATTAACAATAATGTGCAGTTCATTCATTAGATTAGCAGAACAGAGCATGTGCATTCACTCTGAGTAAGTTTAGCAAGTTTCTGTTTGTGTCAAGCTATAGTTAACAAGACATTTTCTTCCTTATTTTATTTTTCAACATTAATACTGCTATTATTATATGAATAGCATACAATAGTTAGGACTACTAAAATAGATACACTCTTCTCTCTATATCCACTTTCAATATCTGACTGACTACAACAGTTTGTCTAGCACTGGAGAAGCACCAAAACTGGCTCAAAGAAAGCAAGATTTGAGACCACCTGTGTTCACAAAGAGGAAAAAGAGAAAGTAAGGACAACATTGAAGAATTTGTTACACTTGACATGAAGTCAGTAAACATTGTGGAAGGCAAAGGTTTTTAAAGAAAACAATACATCAGGAGCCAGGATACTGTAACAGCCAGGCCAGGTTCTTCTCACTCCCAATCATCACAATCACACCGATCCCCGTCACCTGCTGTGAACAATTATACCATCATACATGGTACCATGACAACCCAAAAGTATTCACCTAAATGTTGCACCCTTGCAGCAGCCATCCTGTGGGATGAAAGAGCCCTGATCACTACTTAACACCAAGGTCTTTAACCAGAACCCAGGTCCAGAACCCCACTCTGAGCCCATTATCCTTGACCAGGAGAAACTAACTGAAGCAGAGCGGCTCTGTCAGCTGAATCGGGGTCTTTGTCTTTATTGTGGAAAAGCAGGGCATTTTTGTGCAGTATGCTCCACACGTCCAATGCATCCAAGTGTGAGTCCAATACATGCTATTCAAGAAAATATGCCTCCCCTCACTTCTGTTGTGATGCTTACTGCACCCAATGTGTCTATTCCAGTAGTCAAATTCCTTGATTCCGATTTAGCAGGCAATTACATCTTCAGAGCTCTCTGCCCACAGCTTTGCTGTAAGACCCGCTCCTTAGAAAAGAGCTATAATGTCCAGTCCATCCTCAGAAAACCTCTAAACTGCCTTCATGTAGATAAAGTAATGGAGTTGATTCATCTGTGGATTGGGTTACTACATGAGGAAACCATTGATCTGTTGGTTCTGGAGGGGTCCACTGCAGATACCATCTTAGGGTGGCTCTGGTTGGTAAAAAACAATCCTGTGCTCTCTTGGGTAACTGGGGAAATTTTGAAGTGGGAAAAGAATTGTTTCCTTTGAAGAAAAATGAAAAATGTGCCTAACTTTTGCAGAAATTCCAGATAGTCAATTTCGGGGTATTTTCGGGATATCTTCTGCCCCAAGAGAGACACTCAGCTTCCCCCTCATTTGCCATGGAACTGTGCCATTGACTTGACAGAGGGTGAGCCAGTGCATCACAGATGCATTTACCCCCTTTCAATTCCTGAACAGAAGGCCATGGAAGAATGCGTAGAAGAGTCTCTGTCCCAAGGATACAAAGAGCCCTTCTACGTTCCCTGCTGCTTCCAGCTACTTTTTCTTGTCCAAGAAGGATGGGGGTTACACCCATGAATTGTCTATAATGCCCTAAAGAAGATTACCATCAAAAACAGGTACCCACTTTCTCTTGTCCCAGTAGCTTCTGACCATCTATGTGGAGCCAAAATATTTGTCAAATTGGACCTCCAGAGTGCCTACAATTTTATCTGGATCAGAAAAGATTGGAAGATGGCCTTTATCACCCCTTGTGGCCACTATGAGGGACTTCAAAATAATTGATTCTTTAAATCTGAACAAATGAGTCGTCCAGCAAACGTTTGAACGAATAGTTTACTTTAATTACGACTATTGCTATCAAAATAAAAACCCATTTATGCTTAAGCAGGGTAGCAAGATCAAAGTTTAAGACATTAAATTAATAAATATGCACAGGCACCTTTCTTTATACAAAATGACACTTTATTGACTAATCTAACAGAGACTAACACCTAACACAAACACAGATTCATACAAGTGTAGAGAAGGGTAAAGAAAGTAAAATAAGAGTTTGAGAGAATGTAATGACAAAAGCTTTGGATTTTGTAAGACTAACCCAAGCGAACCAAAAATAATCAATTAGACTCTCCTATGGTTTCTTTAGGGTTGCATTTAGTTTACACCAGCTCAGTGGTAATCTGGAGGCATTACTTGTGTTCCTCGTGTGATATGAAAAAACTCCCTCTGTGAAGCACATGGCTGGATGGTGGTTCTTTGTCCTCTCGAGGCTTGGAGTGGGTTGGAGTCGGTCGTTTCAAGTTCTGACGCAGCAAAATGGCTAGTCGTGTTTGATTACTGGTTTTGCAGCCCACTAAACTTAACTAAACTCTCGGCGGAAAGAAATAAAGGTATTGAGATGGGAATGTCTGAGCTGTGTGATTAACCCATTTTGTCTGGGTCCCTGCCTGCTCTGGTCTGTAGTCTTCTACTTCTGTAGTTACTTCTTCAGCCTGAGGTTTTTCTTCTGCTTACTTCTGAAGAAGGCACAAGGTTTTATAAGGATGCTTTGTACCCACCCTCCAGGGCCAAGTTGACCAATCCGAAGTTAAACTTCCCTGAGGCATGTTTTATAGTCCTTTGTTCAGAAGTGTATTGATTATATGTTGCACACTTATTAAGATGAAATGTAAACCATTGTTCAGTACACCAAGTTAGCTTTGCAGGGACATCAAACATAAACTATGTATGAGCTTGTTTAGCTGTGGTAGAGTTAAACATTGATTGCAGAACTATTAAAACCATAATATTATTAGAGAAGCAAGAGTTATGTTGCAAAACACCTGATTACGCATAGAGAGAGAATAAAAGTTTACATTACAACATAGAAGTTTTCTGTGTGTCCAGTTCTGACCACATTCCTTTGTGTTGTAAATACCTTGGGATTGGGTTACAACTGACCATCCAGTCTTTTATGGATGGGAGACGGAAGCTGACAATGTGTTGGCTGACACATTTGTTAAAGAAAAAAAAGCTACATTATTATGTGTCTGATCGGCCATATTCGTTACAGTACTGTGTGATGCCCTATGGATTGGCAAAAGCTTCGTCTGTATTCTAAGATTTATTGAATGAAATACTCTATACTCTCTATGAGACTGTTTTGGTGTATATTGACGATATTCTAATTTTCTCCCGAACCCTGGAAGAACAAAGCATGTTGCATTGGTCTTGGCTTGGCTCTGCGCTTCCCATCTCTTTCTGAAAGCAGAAAAATGCTTGTTTTATCACACCACTGTACAATTTCATGGGTTTGTCATCAATAAGATTGGAGTAAAGATGGACGAGGGGAAGCAATCACTTCTTGGCCATGACCCCAAACCATCAAGGAGCTCCAGAATCAAAAATTCATCAAGAATTACAGTTTAATCTCACATTATTATACAGTTTCCTCTGAGGGTCCAAGCATCAGTTCACTGTTTTCACAGATCACAAAAACCTTCATTATCTTCGAGAGGCACTCCGTCTCAATCCCCGGCAAGCTAGGTGGGGTCTCTTCTTCACCCAATTTAACTTTACCATCTCTTATCTGCCTTGGTGTAAAAAAACAAAAGCTGACTGCCTTTTTTGTATCCATAGTTCAGATGATGCTCTTCAGGACCCCAAACCCATTATTCCGCCAAAGTTGATTTATCAGTCCCATTGAATGGGATACACCAGGCTGTTCCCCTGGTCTCCAGTATGTTCCACCCAACCAATGCACCCCACTCTGATTCACTCCTCTCACTCAGGACTGATCTCCCTGGGGCTAACGAAACTCTCTCGTTGCTCAGAGACCACTTCTGGTAACCCGGAATGGCACAGCACATGAGAAGGTTTGTGCAGGGGTGCAAGCACTGTGCTATGGCTAAAACTCCTTGTCATTTTCCCACTGGAAATCTTGTACCCCTGCCAATTCCGAATTGCCCCTGGTCACATCTAGTAGTTAATTTCATGACTGATCTTCCCAGCTCTGGAGGTAAAACCTGTATGTTTGTCATTGTGGACAGATTTTATAAATTCTGTAAATTAATTCCCCTACCTGGATTACCCTATGCCATGGTAACCACAGAGTTGATGTTTAATCATGTATTTCATAACTATGGCCCACCAGAAGATTCAGTTTTAGATTGAGGCACTTAGTTCATCTCCCATGTCTGGAAGGCCTTCTTCCAACTCCGAGGTGTGATCGTCAGAAAAATCAAGGAAGTGGGGTGATTCCTTCTGCCACAGTTAACAGAACTCCTGGAACCATTTCTTGTCCTTTGGCGAGTATGTGCAAAATTCCCTGCGTTAACCTGCCACTGGACTCACACCCTTCCAGTGCATACTCGGATACCAGCCCCCTCTGTTCCCTGGTCAGTTGAACCATCCTATTATCTTTACTTACTTAGTGTCCGGCCTCATTGCAGCACAAAATGACTGAACTCTCCTCAGAGTCAGTGTATCAACACTAGTTGCTTTACTTACCTCGTTGTTCCTAGTGTGGCTTCTCCTGGTTCCATGTCTGGTCATCGTGGTCTCCTCTGTGTTTGGTCTACTCCATTGCTGTTTGACCATATGCTATTCTCCAGTCATCGCCTTCAAGCCTCAACATTCCTGCCATTTATCTCTGGTTATCTGTTACTACTGCCATCCTCTGCAATGAACTGTTCATACTCACCATCCTTGTCGGGTCCTTTCTGTGACAGACATTCATTCTCAAAAGAGAATACACAATTTTGTCTAAAACTACTGCTGTGACAATTTAGCATTCATATATGCAGTTAAAAAGACAAAAAAAAAAAAAACATTCTGGCTATGCTTTCGTAATTTTAATAGATTCTTTATTTTTACATCATATATTTATCACTCAGTGTTATCTAATTGAATTATTATTTGGTATTAAATTGGTATTAAACTTTCTATATTTTGCACACATTTCCTTATTGCTTGACTCTAAATTTATTAGAATTACTTTTAAATTATTAGAAAGGTAGCTATATTTTCAGTTCAAATATAATTTAATAAATGTATTTAAAATTTTACTTGTTTTTTTCTGCACATTGATGTTGTGCTCCAAACACGCTTTTAAATATGATTAGCATATGAAATGCACTGTTTTCAGTGAGGCATTTCTGCAGTTGTTTTTTAATTTTTAAGTTTCTAAAAAATCTTTCATATCCTTTTTGTAATGTTCTGTACATTATGGCTTCAATGTGTTATGAGGATCTTTTACAATTTTTTAAAATAACTTCAAAACAAACAAACAAAAAAAAACTTTCCTCAAACATATAAAGCTACTATCAGTTGACTACAGAGAAGATTTTAAAATTTAGATTTAACAATTTAAATCCTGAATTTGGTACACCACTAAAATGTAGATTTTGTCAAAGTTTCTGTGTGAACTACAGAAAAATGATTTTGTGAGTGTCACGGGGATGTGTAATATTTGGTCAGTCTATAGGCATGACATAGATAGGCTAGTATTTGTAGTTGTTTTCGTGGATCTCTGTAAACAGGGATCAGTTTGACCATGTTGTTATATGTATGTGAATTAAAAAAATTAAAAATAAATAAATAAACAAATAAACGAATAAATAAATAAAGTTAAATATAAAGGAAGTATTCCTGCACCAAATTGTTGCACTCTGTATTTTGATTCAGTGTCTGAAACTTTTTGCAGCTGGACAATCAGGTCACATCTGTGCTGCAAGCAGTATATGTGCAGTCGATGTTATTGATGTTGTAAGTGTGCAAAAATAGAACAGTAGTTCAATGTACAGTGTCAAACTGTTTTAAGTGTGAAAGATCCATGTTATTTTCTGTTTACTAAACATGGCCTTGATTAGAATACATGTGGGTTACAGTTTATAATAAATGCAACATTAATACTTTCTCAAAAACCATCAGTGATAGGAATAACAGCACTATAAATAAATGCCGTTACTAATGATGATACTTTTTTTTTAGTAACAAGTAATCAAATGAATTACTGTTTTGCCCGTTACAACACTATTGCCGTTACTGACAATAAAATGTGCATTACTATATTTGTGAACACTGAAGTTTTTATATGAGTAGTATCTCTCTCAGCCATAGAACCTCTCTTTCTCTGAGTTCTGTGCGTGCGTGTGTGTGTGTGTTCAGGGCTGGGGCGGGACACATAACCAACCAGTGATTAAAAAAAACTGGTGTGTCTGTGAATGTGGTATAACTGAGAATGTGATGATTGTCCACACACAAGCACACGCACAGTCAGTTGCACACATCAACAACCAGGTGTCAGAACGATGGCAAATCCAACAACTTCAAAGGTAATTAACCACTTTAAAGGTAAATTAAGTACTACTTTTTCCTGTTTTCTAATATTTATAATGATATGTTGAATTTGACGGTTGTCTCTCACATTGTCCCTCAGCAACATTAAAATAGTGTAGATTAGTGTACATAGTTTTATATTCATTTTATAGTCATTTGACAAATTAGATTTTTTTAAAGTAATGCAATAGTTACTTTCTCTGGCAATTAGTTACTTTTCTAATTATGTAACTCAGTAACTGTTAGTGAAAAGTAACTATTAATTATAACTAATTACTCTTTTAAAGGGACATGCCCAACACACTTATTTGTCAATTTCTGAAAATTATAGGCTGATTAGATGGTAGATGATTGATTGATTGAGTTGATTGGACATGATTTGAAAAGACATACCTGTATGTATAAGTTCCCAGGGTTGACAGTGCATGTCAAAGCACAAAGCAAGCATGAAGACAAAGGAATTGTCTGTAGACCTCTAATACAGGTTATGTATATATTGTTAATATGCTAATATTGTTATGAGGCACAGGGCTGGTTACAGAAAAAATTCTGCTGCTCTGAAAGTTCCAATGAGCACAGTGGCCTTCATCATCCGTAAGTGGAAGATGTTTGGAACCACTGGGACTCTTCCTAGAGCTGGTCAGCCATCTAACCTAAGTGACCGGAGGAGAAGGACCTTAGTCAGGGAGGTGATCAATAACCCGATGGTCACTCTGTCTGAGCTCCAGTGTTCTTCTGTGGAGAGAGGAGAACCTCACAGAAGGACAACTATCTATGCAGCAATCCACCAATGAGGCCTGTATGGTAGAGTGGCCAAACGGAAGCCACTCCCCACCTGGAATTTGCCAAAAGGCATCTGAAGGACTCTCAGGCCATAAGAAACAAAATTCTCTGGTCTGATGAGACAAACATTTACCTCTTTGGGGTGAATGGCAGGTGTTACGTTTGGAGAAAACGAGGCACTGCTCATCACCAGTCTAATACCATCCCTATAGTGAAGCATGGTGGTGGCAGCATCATGCTGTAGGGACATTTTTAACAGCAGGAACTGGAAGACTAGTCAGGATACAGAGAAAGATGAAAGCAGCAATGTACAGAGACATCCAGAATGAAAACCTGCTTCAGAGTGCTCTTGACCTCAGACTGGGGTGACGGTTCATCTTGCAGCAGGACAATGACCCAAAGCACACTGCCAAAAATGGAGTGGCTTCACAACAACTCGATAAATGTCCTTGAGTGGCCCAGACAGAGCACAGACCTAAATCCTATTGAACATTTCTAGAGAGATCTAATAATGGCTGTAGACCAGGGGTGGGCAAACTTGGTCCTGGAGGGCCGGTGTCCTGCATAGTTTAGCTCCAACTATAATTAAAAACACACAAACATGCTAATCAGTGTCTTCAAGATCACTAGAAATCTATAAGAAGGTATAAAAAAGTGTTTGATTAGAGTTGAAGCTAAACTGTGCAGGACACCGGCCCTCCAGGACCGAGTTTGCCCACCCCTGCTGTGAACCATTGCTTTCCATCCAACCTGATAAGAGTTTGACAAGTACTGCAAAGAGGAATGGGCAAAATTTCTCAAAGACAGGTGTGCCAAGCTTGTGGCATCATATTCAAAAAAACTTGCGGCTGTAATTGCTGCCAAAGGTGCATAAACAAAGTATTGAGCGAAGGCTGTTAATACTCATGTACATGTAATTTTTCTTTCTTTCTTTCTTTCTTTCTTTATTTCTTTCTTTCTTTCTTTCTTTCTTTCTTTCTTTCTTTGTTTATTTTTTTGCATAGTTTTGCAACAATTTCAAAAAATCTTTTTTTCACATTTTCATTATGGGGTATTGTGTGTAGAATCGAGGAAATAAATGAATGTAATCCATTTTGGAATAAGGCTGTAACATAATTTTTTTTAAGTAAATCGCTTTCTGGATGCACTGTATGCACAGTTGATTTCAAAATCATTAGCCCTCCTAGATATGTAGTATATATATTATATATATACTATA
>CAIGQZ010033163.1:304760-333602 GCA_903798205.1 Danio tinwini
ATATATATATATATATATAAACACAGTCCAAAGACGTACAGGTGAATTGGGTAGGCTAAATTGTCCGTAGTGTTTCCTAGAGATGGGTTGCAGCTGGAAGGGCATCCGCTGCGTAAAACATGTGCTGGATAAGTGGGCGGTTCATTCCGCTGTGATATATATACGTGTGCCCCTGTTTATATTTTCCCCAATTTCTGTTTAATGGAAAGAAGATTTTTTCAACACATTTCTTAACATAATAGTTTAATAACTCATTTCTAATCACTGATTTGTATATATTTTACTGGAACACATTAACTCTACAGGTGCCCGATAGTTAGCTGTTGGAGCTAACGTTAATTATATTCCCTCTAGTGAACGCATAAAAATCATCATCATAATTTACTCGAGTGCATGTCTCAAATCCTAGCACCCCCCTTAATAGGCCCACAGTTAGAAAACCCCTGCTGTAGACTATCGAAGAAAAATATAGCTTAAAGGGGCTAATAATTTTGACCTTAAAATGTTTCTTAAAAAATTAAAAACTGCTTTTGTTCTTGCAGAAATAAAACAAGTCAGACTTTCTCCAGAAAAAAAAAATTATCAGACATACTGTGAAAATGTCCTTTGGAAATATTAAAAAAACATTATTTGGAAATATAAAAAAAAATTTAAAAGGGGGCTAATAATTCTAACTTCAACTGTATATATAGCCATGAAACACTAAATTGGCCAATGTTTCAGTTGACATCATTGTCCATCGCCCATATATATGCATATATATGCTACATAAAACATATGCTGGAGTTCATTCCGCTGTGGGCACCTCTGATAAATTAGGGGCTGAGCCAAATGAAAGTGAGTGAGTGAGTGTACATTTTTAAATGGGTGTCGAAAAGAGGTGTGTTAAGGGGCATTGTTGGCAGGCTGCTATTTTTTAGGAACTGAAATAGACTATGCAATAGACAGCTGGTCTAAAGTCAGGCACAGAGCGCATTAAGCCCTGCTCACACTGTGAGATTTCAGCCATGATTTTGTCATCTAAGACAAATTTGGGAAATTCTAAAAGATTCCTGAAATCCTAGGCTAAAACCTGTGTTCTTTGATCATTGTTTTGGCTTGTTCACAGACAGCCACTTAATGCCTGTTGTGATCAGATTTTCCCTTCAATGAAGTTCTGGCAGTGTCAGAAGTTTTTTAGACACTTTCCTAAAGTATGACAACAGCTGAGCTAAGCGTCAATCCAAGAACCAATAAGAGCACCAAATTTTGGGGGAAATGTCAAAACAGAACCGGCGGACATGCCACAACTTTAATCATAAGGTAAACACAAAATAACAGTCTCCATCCAGAGCTCCTTCACGGGACTCCACACTTAAAAACACTCGCTGCATCGGGCGTGCGTCTCTCACCTCCGCCCACACTCGTCAGCGCTACCAAGCCAACCAAGCAATTCCTGGCACGAGGAGGCAGATGGCGACGGGGTCTCCCACGTGATCAAGGAGGCGGTTTATCTGGGTGACTGAGGTGGAAGGACTCCACAAGGCTTGGGTCAAGAATGTTGTCTGCATTTACCCAAGAGTGTTCCTCTGGACCATAACCCTCCCAATCGACCAGGTATTTAAGATTTATTCCCCGACACCTGGAAGCCTAGTGTAAACCTCCTCACCATCCACCAGAGTGGGCAGGGGACCCTTGTCAGCAGACTCCTCCTCCTCTACCTCCTTAGTAGGACCAGCAGCGGGCTTGAGCAGAGAAACATGGAAAGTAGGAGATGTGATAATGATTAGGCAAGATAAGATGGAAGGAAACAGGTGTAATTTTTCCATCAATCTGGAAAGGTCCCATGTACCTAGGACTGAGTTTCTTGCAGGGTAATCGAAGGCGCAGATATCTGGTAGACAACCACACCCAGTGACCAGGGATGTATTCTGGGTTGGGACAATGATGGTGATCAGCTTGGTCTTTCTGTCTGCGAATGGCACGCTGTAGATGGGTATGAGCCAGATTCCAAGTTTCTTCACTTCTGAGTAGCCAATCATCTACTACTAAAACAATAGAGGGTTCTCCAGACCAGGGAAGCAGCGGGTGTTATAATCCCAGAATGCATTAAAATGGGGTTAGACCAGTTGAGGATTTTTTTATTGAATTTTGGGTCTATTCAGCCCACATCAGGTAGCAACTGCAGTCATTCTGATGTTGGCTGCAGTAGAAATGGAGGAAATGGGTAATTTCTTGATTAAGACTTTTGGTTTGGCCATTGGCTTGGGGGTGTTAACCATAAGTTCGACTGATGTTGATGTTGAACATTTTGAAGAAAGCTGACCAGACTTGAGAACTGAGGCCCTCTATGGGAGACAATATCCTTAGGTAAGCCGTAAAATCTAAATACTAAGTTGCATAAGTGTTCTTGGCACAATCATAGCTCCGGTGAGGAGGAAGTTTAGTGACTTTGATTTTGCTAAAGGCCAAGTCAGTATATTCAGGTGGGGGGTTAATGTTAGAATTAGCTTCATCAGAGACAGTGACAGATCAAACAGACAGAGGTGAGATGGGAGTGATACATTCAGAAAAAACAGGTATCATTCCATTTAACAATTTGTCCCATACTCCAGAAAATGTCTGGATTAAGCTTTAGCAGCCAGGACAGTCCAAGGATTATAAGAGTGTGAGGTGTTAGAAGGATGTAAAATTGGATTTTTTCTGTATGAAGCATACCAGTTTGCATTTTGAGTTCTTGTGTGAGATGTGATACAGTATTTGGCCAGATCTTAGTGGACATCCATCTAGCGCCTCCACGGTTAAAGAAGAGGAACAGTGAGTTTAAGGTATATTATGTCGGCATGCAAATTCTTTAGACATGAAGTTTCCTGCTGCTCCTATATCTTACAATGCTTTGGTTGTTATCTTATTTAGGATTCAGTGAATGCACAGAAAAACTCACATGATCTTGGGAAGAGGGGTTGGGTCATGAAGGACAGGAAACTCGAAGATGGCCGGGTTGACCAGAGTATAGACAAAGTTATTGTGTAAGACGATGATTTCTTTCTTTAGAGGATATATGATATGAGTTCACTGGCATGGTTTCGGATTCATCAGTGGCAGCAGAGACAGACATTCTGTGAGAACAATTCACAATTCAACCCCCTTCTAAACAATGATTTGAGTGTGTCATCCACCCACACAGTCTGTGCAGCAAGCGTGCAAAAGGTGAGAACGTTTTGAGCCACGGCCATTTTGCCCTGCGATAATTCCAATAGCTGATTGTCGGCGCTTTTTCCCTTTCTGGGATTATCAAATACCTCACTAAAATGCTCTGAGAAGTCCTTAAATGACGGAAACGCAGTGCCATCCTCCTTCCACACAGCCCATTCTAATGCCTTGCTTGTTAGAAAGGAGAAGGGTCTGTTGTATCGAGTGTGGGTTGTTGACTGACAAAGATAGAGCACTGAAGTAAAAATCTTTTACACTTTGTTGAGTCACTGTCAAACTTTTCCGGAAATGCGAGGCGAGGGATCACTTGAGACGCATTTCCATGGTGGATGTAAAAGGAGCATTTGTTGATGCCATGGCGTGATGCCATGGAGAAATATGTAGGTTCTGGAGTACCTTCACCATTTCCTCAGTGTTTCACGTCAGGTGTTTCAGCTGATGCTGATGATAGTAGCGATAGTGAGTGATAGCCGCTGAATCATAGCTTGGCAAAGTCTTCTGTAATGATTCGTCACAAGGATTGGGATCCATCTTGCAGGCTTTTATTAAAATCGTAGTCAGAAAGGCACTAGGGACTGGGAGTACACAACAAGGCAGGGTAAACAGAATCATGGTCAACAACAGGCTAATGGACAGGGCTGGCGGCAAACAATCGTAAACGGTAGGAAGGTAGGGTCACAAGAGGAAAGCCAAAAAAGGGTATAAATGCTCAGAAAGGTCAACGAGGTGCAAACAAGACTTCGCAAAGAGCGAGATAACCAGTCTGCTTAAAGATGGCGGAGTAATTTCAGCTGGACCAGTAATCATTGCAGGTACGGGGTAGATGGGAAATGTAGTGAAGAGTGAGCGATGAGACAGTTAATAATGAGGCGAGGATGCACTCTGCTGATCAGAGGAGGGAATCACGGAGTTTGTCTCTGTGACAATATTAAACTGTGTTCATGCAGAAATACAATGTTATAGTGATTCATGCCTGAGAAAGCACATACATAGTATTCAGGCATCAGACAATATTTTTTTCTGTTTTGCTAATATGTTCGAGAACTTTTATTTTGATTGTGTGGTGGAGTTTTATTTAGACGGTGCTGTGGCTGAGCAAGTTAGCAACTTCCCAGAATACACTGTTGATTTTAGTAAAATCTTTTTAATTATGTTTATTTATTTTATATTTTTTTTTTGTAAAAAATACATTGTCTTTTAAAGAATTTGGTCACAGAACTATTTTAAGTAGGTTGCAGAGAAGTGTTTTTGTGATGCACAACTTTTTTTAATGATATGTGAAAGAGAAAAATGCAGTTGACGCGTCTATTTTAAATTTCTTTTTTACAGTCTATGGATGCGGTTTAAATGTGTGAGAACATTAAATTCATATAATATACAAGATAAGCTAGTCGCAAGGGACTAGTTGATTTTCAATGAGAGAAATTCTTAAATCAACAAAACATGAGCAGTTTCTGTGGCGAAGCATTGCAGAGGCTGTGATCGTGCACCGGTGCAGGAAGATCTGCTGCAAAGCCCTCCCGCTTTCATGAGCATGGTGTCACACCCTCAGCTCGTTCCTGCAGCTCCAATCATCGCTCTCCTTTACATCCACCACACTCATGAACCCTCACCAGATTACTAATCACCCGCACCTGCACCCGCAATCACCCATGCACTATATAAACTCACCTCCTTCATACACTCACCGGCTGAAATCGAAGTCAGATGGTTCTCCTCATCGGCTCTCCCTATCTCTCCTGTGCTCTTCCGTGGATGTCCTAATTCTCCTGTGGATGCGAACAAGCCTGCTTAAGGGAAGTGACTGAACTTATGTTGGTGTTTTGCTAGAGATCTGAAACGTACCACTTTTAACTTTGTGAGATCGCTCTCCTTCTGCTACATCACTTACCTGCTCTATCTCTTAGCTGTTGTTGCATTGCACAATAATTACTAGGGGTGTCAAAATTAATTGTTTCTTCGGTGCACCGCGATGCAGATGCGGACAATTTGGTATCAGTTCAGTAATAATCATAACCGGTTATTATGTACTGACGTCATTTATCTCATATGCGATATGTTGCTGTAGCTTACTATGGCGAGGGAGGCGAGCGCGACTATTTAAAACGCTCCAACTACTTAAAAAAGCAGAAACTCTGCACAATTTCACTGTGTGTGTGTGTTTGCTGGACAGTCTTTTACTGACACTAACAGCAGAAGCCCCTATTTCACTGCGATTGAGAGAATGAAAGTAAACTCCATTTCTCTCTCTCACTGTGGCCCATTTTACCTGCTGGGCGTGACTTTTCCTCTCCTCTCCGCTGTTACAGTGATACTTCTGGAAACAGACATGAGCGCGTGTCTGCAGTCTTCTCCACCGCGTCTATTATGGACCAGCTGTGATTGCTGCTGCAGTTTATCAGTGTCACTCATCTTTGAAGATCGCCAGCGCCAATTGTAGCCCCTTCTGTTGAGCACGTGACCAAGACAAGGCTCAGAAAGCTAGTTAGAAAGCTGTTTATATTTGTTTATTTGCTATAAATGCTTGTGTTTATTAAAGGTACAGTGTATATATCTTACTGTTTGTATTAAATGACAAAATTGTATTACAAATAGTATATAAATACATTTATACATTTTAATACAAGAATTGCTGTGCTGTGAAGAAAATATAAAACTGTGTATGAAAAGCATCGTCAATGCACCATGATGCACTGAGATATTGAATTGAACCGAATCGATGGCATGTTGGTTCACACCTCTAATTAATACCCTTAAAGATATAACCATCTTTGTCTTCCCTGTAGGACCGTGACACATTGTGCCTAAATGTGCTGTATGCTGTGGGTCTACTTGTGAGGTAACACAAGCATAACATAATTTATTATTTGTTATGAAATTAAATGTCTCTCATCAAATCAAAATACATTTACTTGACCTGTCATCAGTTACAGTGCTCACAGGCACTCATTTACCCACTTATAAAAAGAAAAGAAACTTTAATTGTAATAATACAGTGAGATTATTGTCTGTAAAAGGACCCCTCTCTCACTCTGTCTGTGTTAGACAGACCTGCCTATGCAGACCATAACCTTCACAGGCTGTCGGCATTCCCGTAGGTGGCCCCGGCTCAATGTTAGACATGGAAGTGAAAGTCCTGAAGTGCTAGGAACCATCTGGTAACACGGGCATTGCTGTTCTTAGCTGAATGAAACAGCGATAATAACCTGCAAAACCAAGAATGGCACCTTGCTCTGGCCCACCTCTTCCAACCGGGCCAGGGCTGCCCAAGTGTACCGTGCCTGAGCCCGATTCAGAGCCATCACTGGGAAACCCATCACTGGGAAACATCCACACACACTCATTCACACACACACACACTCATACACTGCGGTCAATTTTAGCATACCCAATTCACCTGTACCACATGTCTGTGGACTGTGGGGGAAACCAGAGCATCCGAAGGAAACCCACGCGAACACAGGGAGAACATGCAAACTCCACACAGAAATGCCAACTGACCCAGCCGAGGCTCGAACCAGCAAACTTCTTTCTGTGAGGCAAATGTTCTACCCACTGCACCACCGTGTCGCCTATATATATATGGGCAATGGACAATGATGTCAACTGAAACACTCGCCAATTTACTCTTTCATGGCTAATTTTGACCAGCCTGGTGATGGACCTATCTTCATTGATTGCACATTCCACCAGTAAGAGCAGACTGTGAATGTTAAATTAGCAGGATAGTACAGTTTTGCTTAAAATATAACACTATAAACACAACATCATGGGTGACATATCAAAGTTCAAATGAGGACAAATTGTTGGTGCGCGTCTCGCTGGCGCATCTGTCACCAAGACACCAAGTCTTTGTGATTTGTCAACAGTTGCGGTATCCAGGGTAATGTCAGCATACTACCAAGAAGGACAAACCACATCCAACAAGAGTAACTGTGGATGCAAGTGGAACCTGTTGGTAAGGGATGTCTGGGTGCTAACCTGGATTGTATACAAAAAAATAAAACCACAGCTGCCCAACTCACCACAGAACACTCCCCTGTTTTCATCAAAACTGGTCATCGGAAGCTACACAGGGTCAGTATACATGGCTGGGCTTCTAAAGCAAAAATTTGGTCACTCGTGTCAATACCAAATGCCATTCTAGAGGACCAAGCACACCCAATGGTTGATGAACATGAAAGTGATGAACATCTCTCATGGCCTGAACAGTCAACATAACTAAACATTATTGAGCCACTATAGTATGTTTTGGAAAAGCGATTCAAAAAACTTTTCTGCAAGAAGAATGGCTCAAAATCCCTCTGGCATATTATATACATATTATACAAGTTATTTATATTTTCAATAAATTTTAAGTGTAAAAAAAATGTATTAATTTAAATATATCAAATCAGCTAAACATTGGTCATTGGCCACCCTGCTTTCCAAAAAGTTGGCATCAGACTACAAAAAAACCTTTGTGAATCGACAACCAGAGCAGCGGTCACACTAAAGTGTGGTTGCAGAATTCCATCATTTGGTGCTGCGAAAAAGAGCAGGACTAAACAAGATGATTAGATGTTGATGAAGTGAGCATGGCTCCATATTTTTTAATTTCTGTACAGAGAGGTCACATGTTGATCTTCCATTGATCTCAGGCAATCATTTGATGCTATTTCACAGTTCTGACTTTACCAAAATTGAACTTTCTAATGCAGTGACATGGGAAACTTGTAGCACGAGCTTGCGTTTCCACTCTACCACATTTGCGTATGAATGAAAGTCTATGGGCTGAAATATGCTGTGTGACTGGGGCTTTAGTAAAAGTATGGCATTTCGAACACAGCCTCAGTCTTTGTTTTGAAAATGTGACCTCTATTGGTGAAAACATAACATAGTGTGCCTCTAAGTAATATTTTTTCCCTCAAATAATTTTTTAAAACAGATCATATTAATGTATAATATATTGATATACATATCATTTGCCGCCACAGCACCCGCGAGACCTATATGAGACGGGCCGAGAGAAAAGGAGATGGAGAAAAAAGGAGGAAAGACAGAGTAGACAGAGAGGGGAGAGAGGAAAAAAAAAAAATTGGGGTTCGGTTCTCCAGACACGCTGCCACTCGGTCCTCAACCAACTGAGAGAAGTGACAACATGCTGGGAGCCCTGTGAAGGAATCTATCCACCCGTCCGTCTTCTGGTGTCCGGCGGTGGTTCTCCTGACTGGCTGGCGGCATTTCTGATCTCCTGCTCCGCTCCCGCTTCGGTGGAGGACGCAGGCTTCGGCATCATGGCGGATCGCGGCGACTCCCCCCGGGCTTTCTGGGATGGCTCCCTTCAGCTCTTTCCCATCCGGTGGGGAGCCCCGCGTCCCCTGCTCCTCCCCATGCTGGGAGACGGCAGCAGGCAGATCCTTCCTCGCCAGCCTCAGGCCGCCCCGGCACTCTGGCAGACGAACGGGTTTCTCCCCCACTCGGGTTAACTCCCGAACACTCGCCCTCCTCCTCAGCGGCGAGGGCAACTGGACGACGTGTCCCTCCTTCTCCCGGGTTTCGGCACCACTGTAATGAAGTTACGGGAAGAAGGAGGCGGAGAACCGACGAACTTCAAATAAATATTTATTAATAAAAGGGGACGGCAGCTCCTCACGGAGACTGCCGTCTAAATCAAAACAAAAGGACGGCAGCTCCTCACGGAGACTGCCGTCAAACTGAAAGCAAAAGTAATACATGTCCGGGCCCGGTCCTCTCTCTCTGTCCTCTGCCATCGTTCCTCCTCTTATAGTCCAGAGCTCCTTCCGTGGGATTGAATGCAGGTGCATCTCATCTGTGGCGGGCCTCGTTTCGCTCCCACGGCTCTCGGCCACGCCCCCTCGCCACAATCTGCTATCTCTATATTTGCTCAATTTGCTTTATCAATCGAAGTGCTTCATTCTTCCTTTTAATACTAGACACACCCCTTACAGCTGACTGCCATATTGTGTTTTGGAACTTGGGACTTGGTTTAGCACTGTGGTCTAAAGCATTTTCCAAAATTGCTTAATGCCTATGAAGTAATAATTTTTCACACCAAAAAAAGTTAATAATTGAAATATATAATAAATATATAAACAGTTTTACTCAACAGTATAAGTAATATTATTCCTCGTACATTTAAAAAGAAAACAATGTAAATTTGAAGATAACAAAACAACCCTTTTTTTATCTACATAAATAGTACTCCAATAATTTTCATTTACAACTTTTACATTGTATATAACACTGCGCATAAACTGTGCAAACATAAGACTGCTTTTGACATCTGGTATTGCCATTACCAATTGACAACCCTTCTTTTTTCAGCATCTGTTCATATCAAATTCACACTTCATCCAAACTAGGCCAAGCAGATTGACATGTCAAGAATGTTCCAGAAGAACTCTTGGGAAAGGAGGGTGTACTGGGCAGAAGCCTAACAATTAGGCAAGAGGGATAGAGGGAAAAGGGTAGGAGTAAAACTAATAGTGACAGAGAATGTGAAAGGGAGTCTGGCCTACATAACAAATCATTACACACTATTACAATCCAACCACTGGATATAAGGCTCTGCGCATGATACTTACTCATGGATTCAAAACAAGATTCTGACATTAGCCCTGTCAGTCAGAGGATGGAGATCGATTTGGACACAATCTGCCAGTCTGAGGTAAAAGAGCTCACAGCTGGTGCAAGTAAGTCAGGCCAGACCTCCTCAGGCATGTTCAGAAAGCTGGTGATGAATAAAACTGTCCGCCAACGCAGGCGCTTCACCGTGGCTGTCTCTCATACCTGGTAAGACTGTGTTTGCAAATTTGTTTTGCTGTTACCTTGCTTTAATTGAGTCTCACATAGAGATGTTATTGAAATTAAAAGCCCTGCAATATTTTACCACAACGATTTAGTTGATTTCAAATGTTACAATTTAATCTGTGAAAACCAATGCATTGCTATTCGTATTGCTCTAACATAAAATATATGTAGTACATTTGAATGCTCTACTCTCATTATGTTTGTATGCCTCTCAATTATTAATGACTAAACTAAATTGTGTGGCTTGTTGGTGTGCTATTAATTTTCTGTTGAATGGAATTTTCACTGAGTGGTTAATTGGGTGAAGGAAATATGTAGATCTTAACTAAAGAGGTACATTAACCTCATGGAGTGAGAAAGATATGAACAGAGGTCGGAGCCAGCTCCAAATGGGCTAGTCCGCTTTAAGTGGGTGGGATTTGAGATTTAAGTGACTTGTACAAACTTCTTGGTGTTTTTATTAGAATATTTATAAAATAATATACTTATTTTATTGAATAAGTGCATTCGACATGAACCATGGTTGTAACCAATGGTCAACGAGATTTGCCAAGCACAGGTGGGGGCGGAGACACTTCGGGGCTTATAGTTTATTCATGATGACCGATCACATGTCATGACTAATTATTTTATTTTTTTGTATGTCTGTTATTGCAATAACAACAAAAGAGTTACAGTACAAGTAAAAATGAATATAGTCTCTACAAACAACTAAAAAGAAAGGAATTATTAATTAAATTTAAGTAACCTATATAACAAAGTATGAGAGAAATAAGGGGAAAACGAGAGGGGACATGAATATAAATATCAATGATATTCACTGTGCTGCTGTTAATCCACGGGTCAGGTAATCAAAAAGCAGGCTACATGAAAATAATAATAATAATTTATTATTATTTTTTACATAGCGCTTTTACTTTACACGAAACACACTTTACACATTGAGGGGAATCCCCTCAACCACCACCAGTGTGTAGCATCCACTTGGATGACGTGACGGCAGCCATATTGTGCCAGAAAGCACACCGCACATCAGCTGATGTTTAATTATACTGTAGATTGGCGGTGGATAAGATCAATCATTGGTTATGCAAACTTTATCTACTTTCTCTAAAATATTAAGGTGTTTTAAGCAATTTTTTCTTTACAGAAATATGCAGACTATCACGCATCACAGCCAGACATGCGACAATCACCATTCCTACAATGAGTTTCTGATTTTTCTCATCCTTCAGACTTCAACTTGATTTAACAAATGAAACTGAAACTGGCTGACACAATAGATGACTTTGTCATTAAGACCCTGTTTAGACTAATACGTTTTAGTTTCAAAATGCATAAGTTTTGCTATGGTTACACCACGGTCCACACTACGCCAGAGTTTTTGAGTGCCAAAAACTGACTTTTTGAAAATGCTGGAGAGGCCGTTTTCATTTTAAAATGCTGCTGCTCCATGTTAGTGTGGATGGAAGAAAACAGAGACATCTGAAAACGGAGGCGGGGCTTCAGACATTCGCCCATCTGATTGGGGCTTTTTTCTTAATATTACAACAGAGGCTCATTCTGAAAATGTAGCCCTTTGGACATTTCTAGAGACTGTGAAATAATAATATTTTTTGCAGTTTTTGTTTTCACGAATCCGCGTGAGAGTGCGCTTTATCATATCTCAAATTTCTCTCATGAGTGCTGTTTGCGCCCACTGTTTTCGCGTAAACCCACCAGAGGCCGCTGTCAACTGACTGTCTGTCTGACTGAATAAATGACTGACTGACTGGCCGGCTGACCAATCGACTGACCCACCCTCCTGCTTTAAACCCAACCAATTTTATCGATTGACCCACCCACCCACTTACTTCCCTAAACCCAACCAACAGTTTACAAAAGCCGTCCAGAAAAAGAAAAGCTCTCGTCTGATTTTTACCACGCTTTCGGATTTTACAGCATTCTCACCCTGTTATTTACTTGTTCATTTTATTTTTTGGATTCTGTTTTTGTCTTACCTGATTTCTGGAAGTGGTCAGCTGGTAAGCACAAAAAGGTTTACCACCCCGTAGCATTCATTTAAAAAATGTTTATGAAGCCATACGTACCTCCGGCTACATAATTTGCGGTGTCCAGAAACGTCCACGGGACTAGATTTTCAGAATAAGCCTGTGTTGTAATATTAAGTAGCCTACACAAAGTTCAGTCCTGGATCCTTTCCTTGTAAGTTCAGACTTTGCAAGTTTGATATGGAAAACAAACTCCCGAAGACACGTTGGGTAAATTTTCAAAGGGAACAGTGTACTTTATAAGATCATTCACATCCCCCTGGCTACGTTGTTTCCCTTTCTTGACAATAAAATGAAAACATCATATAAGGAACTGCCTATTTTCATTTTGATATTAGCAACTTAACACACACCAAAAATGAGGCGTTGTGTAGCTACATATTTATATAATCAAATGCATATTTTTTGCATACTTTACTGAATGCATATTTATAACAAAGCGGAGCCTAAAACATCACTGCCTTCTTTCATTTTCATTGAAAATACGAAACATACTCTCTCTTTTGCTGAATATCAGTTTTTAAAGTGAATAATGGCCATTATAAAAGTATAACATACAATAAGTTTATACAATAAAGAAAATAAATGCAAACAATAAGCAGAAACATACATTAATATATTAAATTATCTTTGCGTTCAGCCAAAACACGTTACCTGCAACAAGTAATATATTCAAAAAAACTAAATCAGGGAATATGTTGTTAGATAGTGACAAGATGAAAAATTATCACGTTTAGCAAATAAAGTGAAATTAGAACTAATTGGTAGGTCCTTGATGAATAGTCCGACGTGCACAGCTCTCATCATCGCAGTGCATGCCATAGTGTGTGTGTGTGTGGTCATGTGATGTGCATTTTCAGTGGGGTAGTGTGGATGGAGAGCTGTTCAAAAAATGCCGGGTGAAACGCCAGTGTGGACACAGATCGTTTTCATTCTAAAACGTTGTTTTAAAACTAAAGTGTATTAGTGTAAATGGGGCCTAACAGTAAAAACAGTTATAGTATATTAAATGAGCGCTTGTGATTTATGCAAGGATGATATTACATATTTAGTTTATTGTTCAGTAGCCTCATGAATTATGTATTTTATAAAGGGATTGTTCATAAGAACTAAGCTGTTTATAACTGCACTTCCCTGAATGGAAAAGGCTTGGGTGGTTTGATATTTTTATATCAAACGCAACCTTCAACGTCTTAGCAAGTCGCGGTCAGTTTTATCGTAATACATTGTAGTATACTTTTGAAAAACACCCCACAAACATTCAATAACTTGAGAAGCCGAGCACAAATACAGAGTAGGCGGATCAAATAAATGAATGAGTTTATCTTCATATATGATTTTCTTTATTACCTGTAGTACGAGCACTTACAGTTTATTGCTGATGAGTGTATATACCAAAAATCTTTATGGATCAATAGGATTATTCACGCTTTATTGCTTATGACAAGTTCCAAGCTCTATAGCCTATTACAGATCGATTTATCAGATGATTTGTCATAGGTGAAATATCAACGAAAGGGATTTTGTTCATGACGACCCATCTAAAAACAATCGACACTTAATAATTATAATTTGTAATTTTATTCAATAAAAAATATAATTGTAATTTCAAATAAACTTTAATGTCCAGAACGATAAAACTTGAATTTGTTTTTGTTTTCATTTTTGTTCCTGCCATGTAATTTCTTTCTGATTTTTGTTTTTGTTCCTTGAACTAGTTCAAAGCCCTGCCTGGAGTATTTTGCCACAAGGATTGTTACAATTTAATCTGGGAAAACCAATGCATCAGTATTCTTATTGTTCCTACATAAAATATATGCATCAATAAGGACACATGGTGTGATCTATTTATTTATTTTTGCAATAACAACAAAAGAGTTACAATATAAATAAAACAGTATATAGTCTCTATAAACTACTAAAATTTGTGAATTATTACAATAAGGGATTGTGAATTCAATTGGAGTAGCTTATATAACAAAAGTATAATGAGAAAAATAAGGGAAAAATGAGAGGGTACATGGAAATAAAATAAATATCAATGAATAGTCCATCACTCTTTTGGCTACTAGATGTTGAATGATGTGTTAATTGTAAAGGAGACTCAGGAGATTGTGGATCCATTTGCAAGCTTTTTTTTATTACAAGGCAAATCCAAGTGACAATGTAACATGTGTCACTCACTGAAATGGATAACTGGACTTTAAAGTAGGGATTGTCAAACAGACCAGTGGTCAGGCCACACAGAGAGTTATAAACGAGAATCCAGGCAAGGGTCAGGGCTCACAGCATAGAATCATACACAAGTACACAGGCTGGGTTAAGATCCTGAAATGCTTGTAGTGCTCCTGGTGTCCACTTCAAGCGTTTACTTTCCCTTTTCATCATAGAGGAGAATGGAGCTGCTAATGTACTGATATTTGTAATGAATCGACTGTAAAAGTTAGAAAATCTCAGAAATCTTTGTAGTTCCTTTATGGTGATGGGTTGTGGCCAGTATAATACAGCATTTAGTTTTCATTTGTCCATGGCCACTCCTTCACACCTGATCACATACCCCAAGAATGCCACGGAAGTCTGGTTAAACTCACACTTCTCCAATTTAGCTTAGAGATGGTGATCTAAATGGTGCTGCAGCACTGCCCGGACATGCTAGATCATTCAAAATGCATAAGTAAATGATAAACTATTCAAATTAACATTTATATATCTTTTTATTGAGGCATATAGTAATAGTTAATTTGTATGTTAATAAATGCTTTATTAACTCAACTTCATCCAGTTTTGTGACCTAATCCAAAGTTAATAAAGCATTTATTAACATACAAAGTAACAGTTACTATATGACTTAATAATAAGATATATGAATTTTAATAAAAAAAAAAATACTTCTTAATTTTAAAAAACACCTACTATTCTTAAATAACTGGTTTGTAAATAATGCAATACTTAATTTAGTATTGAAAAATAAATCACTAACAAAATATGAAAACACAATCATTGAGCACAGTATACATGTCAAGAATAGAGCATTTGCAGCTGTATTTATAAACTGCTTACTAACATTTATTAATGTAGAGGTAATGCTTAACTGTTGCGAATGGAGGATGTGCAGACGGGTAGTTTCAAATGCAGCTTTATTTTAGAATGGCAAGGCCGGCAGGGGTCAAAAACCAGCATATACAGTGTAGTAGAGAATGCAAGAGCGTAATCCAAAGACAGGCAAAAGTTCAGGGCAGGTGGCAAAGAATTAAAAAACACAATAAAGTCAAAACATGGGAAAACAAGAAACAAGGAAAACACTTTGAATTGAATGCAACAGCTATAGACAGAGTGATTGGTGCAATGATATCTGGGATTTGCAGTTCCACAGGAATACAGGAAGTAATCTCCAGCAGAGAAACACTCCACCTTCTTTAGTAGACTTTGCTACTCTGGGTACTACCAGAAGTCCTGAATTTTGAGATCTTAAAGGGCACCTATGTTAAAAAATCTATTTTTTAAGCTGTTTGGACAGATATATGTGTAGGTATAGTGTATAGACCGTCATATTGGGGTGATATAAACACGCTCAGTCCTTTTTTTTTCAATTTAACAACATAAAAACGGTGGACCAATTGGAGCAGTTTTGAGATTGACCACAACTTGACGTAGGAGTGCGGTCCCCCTGCCCACCAATATTGATTGACAGGTGCGCATTACCATATGCTCAGTTTGTTTTCACGTCCGCCATTTTCAGAGTGAGTCAAAGCGACGTCACTAAAGAAACACCCTTGCTCTATTTTTAGATGTAAGGCTCATTGGGCTCAACATTCATCAAGTTATCGCTCTCCTCGCTGCCAGTGTTTGTGAGTTTTGGTGGGTTTGCATACATGTGTACTTTTCAGTGTGTCTTCCATAAACTACAGCGGTTTGCATTTCCCGTGGTCACAGAAGTTCCTTGTCATCTTAACTAGGTGCAGCTGGAAAGTGCGAGCGTGTTGCCTCACGTGCGCCTCACGTTCGCTCACTATTCTGCTGCCTAGGTAGCCTCTATGGACGCGCTGGCCCTGCTCAGGACACTGTTCATATTTCTGCCGCGCCACAGAGCGTTATCTAAATAGTTTCATTTTTAATAACATGCGAATGTGCGCGTCTGGTGTGCCGTGTCGTGGCTCTGAGCGGCGCATCCGGTGTATGACGCCCTTCAGCTATAGCCTTAAGCAGGTCATACACCAGAAGCGCCGCTCGGCGACAAGCAGTGTCGTGCCACGCAGCGGCATGCATTTCTGAATTCTAAACATAAGTTTCTATCAGGTGACACACACCGGCGCCGCAAGTGTGCGATACTTTCAACTGTCATGTGCGCGCCGTGTCTCTGTGCATCCGGTGTGTGATGCCCTTCAGTCAAAGTTAATTCAGTGTGCTTGGTTATTTGTCTCAGTGTAGGCTACAAGCTCAGAGCTTTAAACTAGCACACAGTTGGCTGTAAAACTATACAAAGACACAAATTATTTTGTACTCTCTGCTTGGTCTGTGTCCGAGTCGTACATGTACAGCTGAATGCTGGTCCTCTCACTCATGCTACTTCTCTCTGTCTGCCTGTCTGTAGCCATATACAAAGCGGTGGAGCTGTTGGCTCCGCCCCTTTGTTAAGTTGGGCGGGAAGTCGAAACTAATTTTCATGTGAAGCAACACGCCCCTAAAACAGCAAACTGTGTACACGCCCCCCTAATGACACTTTTTAACACATCATAATAAAAAAATCTGAATTGTGTTTTGAACTGAACCTAAACTGGCACACTCAGAAGAACCATAATATTAATATTACATCTTAAAAAAAGGGGTGAAATAGGTGCCCTTTAAAGAGTGGGTTGGATTGTAACGAGACAGAAAGTTGGTTATTTGGAATGCACTTTTCTGCTTTGAGGTAGTGCTGGTGTTCCATGTTAAATGACATCAGATATGTGCAGGCGATGTTCTGCCTTGTTCTGGGAGTACACCAGGATGTCATCAGTGTAGACCAGCACATAGTGGGAGAGGCACTCCCAGAACACCTCATTCATGTATCCCTGGAATCAATTCAATTCAATTCATCTTTATTTGTATAGCGCTTATACAATGTAGATTGTGTCAAAGCAGCTTCACATGGAAGTTTATAGTGAATTGAAACAGTGTCAGTTCAGTTTACAGTGTTTAAGTTCAGTTCAGTTTAGCTCAGTTCAGTGTGGTTTAATAATCACTACTGAGAGTCCAAACACTAAAGAGCAATTCCATCAATGCGCAGCTCTACAGATCCCAAACCATACAAGCCAGTGGCGACAGCGGCGAGGAAAAAACTTCACCAATTGGCGAAAGTGAAGAATTTAAAAATCCTCGAGAGAAACCAGGCTCAGTTGGGCACGACCATTTCTCCTATGGCCAAACGTCTTGTGCAGAGCTGCAGTCTAGGCGCAGTAGCTGGACCTCAGCGAAGACACGTCTGTCCTTGGAGCATCACAGGAATCAGTCTCATGCTCTCCATCATGACCACCACAGCAGCAGCTCAGGATACGGCCTGGTCCAGAAACCTTGGGATCGTCTCATCGCTGGTCTTGGATCGCATCAGTGGCACTGCATAGTCTGAGGGTCTCGAGATGAGTACCCCAGGTGGAAATACAGAATAATGAGAATAATTAGCGTAGCTGCTGTTCATAGTGTATATAAACAAGAAGCAAAATCGTTTGTGGGGCATATCATGCGTCATACCGCTATGTAATGCACTGAGTGTATGCTTTGCTAAAAAGATAGGTCTTTAATCTAGTTTTGAAGAGTGAGAGTGTGTCTGAGCCTCAGACATTATCAGGAAGGCTATTCCAGAGTTTAGGGGCCATAAATGAGAAGACTCGACCTCCTTTACTCAATTTAGCTATTCTAGGTACTACAAGAAGCCCTGAGTTTTGAGATCTTAAAGAGTGGGTTGGATTGTAGGGAGACAAGAGGTTGGTTAGATAAACAGGAACTAGACTATTTAAGGCTTTATAGGTAAGAAGCAATATTTTAAATTCAATACGAAACTTAACTGGCAGCCAGTGTAAGGAGGATAAAATTGGGGTGATATGATCATATTTTCTAGACCTGGTAAGAACTCTGGCAGCTGCATTTTGTACTAGCTGAAATTTGTTAATAGAGGATGCTGGGCAACCAGCAAACAGAGCATTACAGTAATCCAGCCAAGAAGTCATGAAAGCATGAACTAGCTTTTCTGCATCTGAGATGGATAGCATACTTTGCAATTTAGCAATATTTCTTAGATGAAAGAAGGCAGTTTTTGTGACATGGGCTATATGATTTTTAAAGGTTAAATTGCTGTCTAATATGACACCCAGATCTTTTATAGTAGAGCTAACTCTAACTTTGTATCCCTCTAGTTGCAGGTCGAGTTGTGAGAACTGCTGTGTGCAGGATTTAGGCCCAATAAGTAATAATTCTGTTTTGTCTGAGTTAAAGAGAAGAAAATTGTTGGTCATCCAGTCTTTAACATCTTTAATACACTCAGTTAGCTTAGACAGTTTAGACATCTCATCTGGTTTAGTTGAAATGTATAATTGAGTATCGTCTGCATAGCAGTGAAAACTGATCCCGTGTTTTCTAATAATGTCCCCCAGGGGAAGCATGTATATTGTAAACAGCAAAGGGCCTAAAACTGATCCTTGAGGGACCCCGTACTTTACCGGCCTTACTTGTGAAAGTTGTCCATTAATATTCACAAACTGGTAACGATCAGCTAAGTATGACCTAAACCATTAAAGAGCCTGTTCTTGGACACCTGTAGAATATAAGCGGTCTATGAGAATATTGTGATCAATGGTGTCAAATGCGGCGCTAAGATCTAGTAGAACTAATAGTGAGATGCACTCTTGGTCAGCAGCTAAGAGTAAATCGTTGGTTATTTTCACTAATGCGGTTTTTGTGCTGTGATGAGGCCTGAAACCTGACAAACACTTCAAAAATATTGTTTGTCTGCAGAAAGGAGCATAATTGGGTAGAAACAACTTTTTCTAGTATTTTAGACATAAACGGAAGACTTGAAATAGGCCTATAATTAGCTAAGTTGCTGGGGTCCAGTTGTGGTTTCTTAATAATAGGTTTAATAACAGCTAGCTTGTAAGGATTTGGAACATGGCCTAAAGCTAAAGAAGAGTTGATAACGTTAAGGAGAGGTTCTCCTATAACAGGTAGCAATTCTTTCAGTAATTTTGTTGGAATTGGATCTAACATACATGTAGCTGGTTTAGAACTATTTATAACTTTATCTAGCTCTTCCTGTTCTATGATTTTGAAGCATTGTAGGTTATTATGATTCAGTGGAATGTTCACTGGATCTGGAGTATAAGGTGGTGCAGAAAGTTTAACATCTTCTATTTTCTGTCTAAAGTCTTCTATCTTATCACTGAAAAAATTCATGAAGTCATCACTACTAATATGCGGTGGGACATTTTGTTCCAAGGATGACTGATTATTTGTTAATTTAGCAATGGTGCTAAATAAAAATCTAGGATTGTTATGATTATTTTCAATCAGTTTGCGGAGGTGCTCAGCCCTGGCAGATTTAAGAGCCCTCCTATAGCTGGACATACTGTCTTTGTACGCAATTCTAAAAACCTCTAAGTTTGTTTTTTTCCATTTACGTTCCAGGGCACGGGTTGCTGTTTTGAGAGCGCGAGTAAGACTATTGTACCATGGTGTAGTTTTGTTCTCTCTAGCCTTTTTTAATTTAATGGGTGCCACCGTATTTAGTGTGCTAGTGAAGATGGCATCCATACTGCTGGTTACTACATCAAGGTCATTTACGTTTGCGGGTGTATTTCGAATTAAAGAAAGATCAGGTAAGTTACTTATGAATTCATCCTTAGTGGATGGAACGATAGTCCTACCAGGGCGGTATATTGGTGCAGATCTGATAATTTCAGGTGAACGCAGCTTATATAGCAAGAGGTAGTGGTCTGTAATATCATCACTTTGTGGTATAATGTCTACATCAAAGACCTCAATTCCGTAAGACAATATTAGATCTAATGTATGCTTTAAGCGATGGGTTGGACCAACCGCATTTTGTTTTATCCCAAGTGAATGTAGTAGATCCATAAAGGCGAGCCCTAGTGTATCATTGGAGTCATCTACATGGATGTTAAAGTCTCCTACAATTAGTATTTTATCAGTTTTAACTAGTAAGTCAGAAATAAAATCAGAAAACTCTTTTAGAAAATTGACATAGGGTCTTGGGGGTCTATATATGGTGATTATAGCGAGAGATATCATAGGTTTTTGCATAATATCTGGTAGCATAACATTAAGAGCTAATACTTCAAAGGAGTTAAACATAAGTCCCTTTCTCTGACTAACATTAAGGATATCACTAAAGATTGATGCAACTCCACCACCACGACCAGTTTGACGAGCCTCATGCTTATATGAGAATCCTGGAGGAGTTGCTTCATTTAAGCTAATATAGTCATTTTGTTTCAGCCAGGTTTCAGTGAGACAGAGTGCATTAAAATTGTTATCTGTTATTATTTCATTTATGATAAATGTTTTAGGTGCTAGTGACCTGATGTTTAGGAGACCAAGCTTTACGAAGTTTGTATTATCACTTTTTATTGCATTTTCAGCTTTTATTCTTAATAGATTTTTTCTAGAGCACACAGTACGTTTAATTGTTGATCTAATAACACGAGGAACAGACACAGTCTCTATGGGGTACGCTAGACATGTGTTACTATAATTTAAGTTGGACGAACAAGAGTCTATATGGGTAAAATGTGAATTTTGTGAATTTTTACTTACTAGTCAGACAGAACGAAGCATCTTAGAGATGTTGTCCGACAGCAGTTCAGCTCCAGCTCGACTAGGATGCAGCCCGTTAGCGCTGAAGAGCCTAGGACACTCCCAGAAAAGATTCCAGTTATTAGCAAAGAGCAATTTCTGTTCATTACACCATGTTAATAACCATTCATTTAGAGCAAAAAGTCTACTGAACCTTTCATTTCCTCGGCGGTAGGTAGGAAGCGGTCCAGAAACGATGATCTGCGTGGCGGGCGAGGTGCGTCGAAACGTCTCGATCAGGCTCCTGAAGTCCCTCTTCAGGATCTCCGACTGGCGGAGCCCGGTGTCGTTTGTCCCCACATGGAGGACAACGGCACCAAGGCTCTCGCCAGCGCTCAGGATACTCGGAATATGTGTAGAAATATTCTTAATGCGAGCACCAGGAAATGCAAAATGTGCGTACTTTATTACTGAAAGTGGACGCAGGACAGACGTGGCAGACGATGGAGTCACCGATGATAGCCACATCGTGACCCATCTCGCGGGGAGAGGTGAAGCGGTTCTCCGTGGAGATCTCGAACACGGGAGGAGAAGACTCTCTGCCCCGGGGCTTCCTGAGCACCCTATGCGGCTGCACCCAGGGACCGTGGTAGCCGGGTGTTGGCGGGAACGACCCCTGGGCACACCGCATCCTAGGTGAGCTGGGCCTGGACAGAGAAACACGTGGGGTTGAAGTAGACGGAGTGTCACGGCTGTATTGTGCACTTACCTCAGATGAGCGGACTGGTGCACGGGACACAGCGAGCGAGGCCCGCTGCACCCTAAGTTCAGCCTGTCTCACCTGCAGAAGGTGGATGCGTTCATCCAGCCGTCCCAGCTCCATGTCCAGCGCCTCCATCGATGTCTCTCCTGCACACAAGGACAGAGACACAAGCGACATCGTACAGGGTAAACGAGCAAAGCCAGTAAGTGAGAAAATTAGGGAATGAAAGCAGTCTGTAGCTTTAGCTGACCAGCGATGCTAGCAGGCCAAAGCTACAAACAACAGGCGGATGCTCGAGAGACAGAACGTTTTTAAAGTAGATTTATTTGTATAAAGTGCTAAATGTTGTATAAAATGTATTTAGGGATTGTTCCCCCTAAGTAGTATTTAGCGAAAGTGGAGGTATTTGATAATAAAAATGCAAATTGCGAATCTATGCAACAGAGAGCTACAAACACAGCCCGGTTAGCGTAGCAGTGGCAGTGACATCACTCGAGCATGCACATTCGAGGCGTTAACTATCTTTTAAGGAATAGATATTACCTCTCGGCACTGGTTCATCAAGCAATCCCATGGGCTGTGAGGTGGTAGTTTAGAGGCTCGTTTTGGGCAGAATACACCACTGAATCGTGCATATTCCACTCATATTTCGTTTCTATAGACATGGAGTTTATACAGTAGAGATTGTTAAAGATGGGTTTGGGGAGGTTTGGGAAACATTCAGGAAAACATTTGTGAACCCATTTCAGTACTTCCCCTGATAACTAACAGATGGAGGGATTGTGTAATACAAGCCAGGGGCACCTTAAAACAATCCCAGCAGTGGAATACTCCAGAACCAGAATCAGAGTCAGAAAGAGCTTTATTGCCAGGTATGTTTACACATACGAGGAATTTGTTTTCATGACAGAGCTTCTACAGTGCAACAGAATTACAGAGGACTAAAAAACAGATAATAAATATATTTAAAAAGTAGTGAATGCAATATACAAATTGACAAGTGTATGTACATGTGTATTACTATATACAACATATGTGCAGGTGTTATGTGCAAATTGGCATGTAAAGTGTGTTGTTAAATAAGTGTATGTGTGTATAAACAAAGTGTATAACAGGTAGTGATGTTGGTTCCACAATTATTATCATCATCAAGTGTTCATGAGATGGATTGCCTGAGGGAAGAAACTGTTTCTGTGTCGGGCTGTTCTGGTGCGCAGTGCTCTGTAGCGTCGACCAGAAGGTAAAAGTTTAAAGAGGCAGTGTGCTGGGTGTGAGAGGTCCAGAGTGATTTTAGCAGCCCTTCTGCTTGCTCTGGATAAGTACAGTTCTTGGAGAGTAGGGAGGGTTGTACCAATGATTCTCTCAGCAGTCCGAACTATTTGACGTAGTCTTCGGAGGTTGGATTTGGATGACTGATTCAATGATGGAGGTGTAGAACTGTTTCAGCAGCTCCTTTGGGAGGTTGAACTTCCTCAGCTGATGAAGAAAGTACAGCCTCTGTTGAGCTTTTTTGACAATGGAGTCAATGTGAGTGTCCCACTTCAGATCCTGAGAGATGGTGGTGCCCAGGAACCTGAATGACTCCACTGCTACCACAATGCTGTCCATGATGCTCAGTGGGGGAGAGCAGGGGGGTTTCTCCTGAAGTCCACTATCATCTCCACTGTTTTGAGCGTGTTCAGCTCCAGGTTGTTGTGACCAGTGCTGATTGTGCGGGTACTGGATGAGAATTTTCCCAGCTTCACCAGCTGCTGCCTGTCCGTTAGGAAGCTGTTGATCCACTGACAGACAGAGGTGGACATGGAGAGCTCAGTTAATTTGGGCAGGAGAAGTTTTGGGATGATAGTGTTTAAAGCTGAGCTGAAGTCAACAAACAAGATCCTCACATAGGTCCCTGGTCTGTCTAGTGTTGCAGAACATAATGCAGTCCCATATTGACTGCATCATCCACAGATCTGTTTGCTCTGTAGGCAAACTGAAGAGACTCCAGTGAGGGTTCAGTGATGTCCTTCAGTTTTTCAAAAGACTTCATGACCACAGATGTCAGCGCCACCGGTCTGTAGCCATTTCGTCCTGTGAGTTTGGGTTTCTGTGGTATGGGAATGATGATGGAGCGTTTGAAGCAGGAGGGCACTTCACACAGCTCCACTGATCTGTTGAAGATTAGGGTGAAGATGGGGGCCAGTTGGTCAGCACAGGACTTTAAACAGGCTGGTGTTATAAGATCTGGGCCTGGAGCTTTTTTCCTCCTCTGTTTCTGGAAGACCTGGGCACATCATCTTCACTGAACTGAAGTGCAGGTATGGGGGAGGCGGGGGGCGGTGGAGGTGTTAATGGTGATGTAAACAGCAGTTCAGAGTGGGTGTGGTGGGTTTTCTCAAACCGGCAGTAAAACTCATTCAGGTCGTTTGCAAGTCGTTGGTTGTCTACAGTCCTGGGGGATGTTTTTTTTTATAGTTTGTAATGGTTTTCAAACTTTTCCACACAGATGCTGAGTCGCTGGATGAGAACTGACTCCTTAGTTTCTCAGAATAGTTCCTTTTTGCGACTCTGATCTCCTTTTCCAGTGTGTATTTGGCCTGCTTATACAAGGCCCTCTCCCCATTCCTGTAAGCAACCTCCTTGGCCTGACAAAGCTGTCTGAGTTTTACAGTAAACCATGGTTTGTCAATGTTGTATGTGAGTTGTGTCCTGGTAGGAATGCACACGTCTTCACAGAAACTGATATAAGATGTTTCTGTGAGCTCATCCAAATCATTTGCAGCAGCTTCAAAGACACTCCAATCTGTGAGATCGAAACAGGCTTGTAGATGCTGCTCTGTTTTGTTAGTCCATCTTTTCACAGACCTTAATACAGGTTTGGCTGTTTTCAGTTTCTGCCTGTAGGTTGGTATGAGATGAATCAAACAGTGGTCAGAGTGCCCTAAAGCTGCTCGTTGGACAGGTGGTATGCATCCTTTATTGTGGTATAGCAGTGATCTAACATGTTACTGTCTCTTTTGGGACATGTAACATGCTGTCTATATTTTGGCAGTTCACGGGATAGTTTTGCTTTGTTAAAATCCCAGAGAATGATTAAAACAGAGTCCGGGTGTTGTTGCTCTATCACCGTGATCTGTTTAGCTAGTTTCTGTATCGCCAGGCACGCATGCGCGTGCGGAGGAATGTAAACACTGACGAGGATGAACGAGCAGAACTTGCGCGGGCAGTAGAAAGGCTTACAGTTAATAAACAGTGCTTCTAGATCTGTTACATCTGTGCAGCACCTTTCGTTGATGTAAAAGCACGTCCCGCCACCGCGCGATTTCCGTGTCGATTCTTCATCGCGATCCGCTCTGAACAGCTGATAGCTCGGTAGGTGAAGCGCGTTGTCCGATATGGTGTCATTCAGCCAGGTTTCTGTGAAGCACAGAGCAGCTGAATGCGAAAAATCCTTGTTTGTCTGGGAGAGCAGAATGAGTTCGTCTATTTTGTTGGGTAGAGAGCGAAGATTTGCCAGATGGATGCTAGGCAAGGCGGTTCGAAACCCACGCTGTCTGAGTTTCACAAGCGCGCTTGCACGCTTCCCTCGTCTGCGTGTCTGAAAGCGTTTGAGCAGCAGTGCGGCTCCGCCGACTACAAAGTCCAACAAAACATTGCATAGGTCCAAATCTGGAAAAATATTTGGTGGTGTATGCGTACGAATGTCCAACAATTTGTCTCTGGTGAAACTAATTGTAGGAATATGACTGAAGACAGGACGAACTAACAAAAACATAAAAACAATTGCAGAGCAATAATAACTGAATAGGACCTACCCAGTGTCGAACATGTCCTCGGCTGAGTGGACTCCAAGCTTTGAAGTGGGTCTGATATGGGATGTCGTTAAGTCTTTTCTTGAGCTGGAGTTGGTTGTACAAATCTGCTGAATATAAGTTGCCCCAGGAGAGCATAAAACATGCTTTTCCTTGTTTTAAGTGGTACAATTTCTCACCAGTTGAAGTATCTCCTGAAGACCTCACGCATGTGAGGGTATTCAGGGGTTGAGTGACTGGTCCATTCTGTGTCCATAGTGATTCGGCTCATTGGAAAGTTCAACCTTTTAACAAGAATAAACATAGGCTATTTTAAATTTTATTTCAATGGAAAGTGTATGCAACTGCTTCTCCAGGGTAAGCGAACATTGTTGGAATTATTAAACACTTCCATGCATGTTCAATGAAAAGTCAGGAGAGGATTGTTAATGCTAAATATATTAGTAATTTATTAGATACAAATTAATAATTTGATATACAGAGCTGAGGGTCGGTTTAAGTAAATCCCATCCATTACACAACATCAACTGACTCCCTAAACTCAGACCCAAAAATTTATGGACACAAACATAGATATGTTGAGAGGATGGGTCTCTTCCTTTCAACTCCTCTGTGCTTCTGCATTTTTTTTCCTGCAAACCTCTCTGCGCACAGCTGACATTACTACCATACAAGGCATGCTCTGCATCATTCTGTCTTCACACCTTGAAACACTTCTCATTGTACAGGAAAGCTAGGTGAGAAATTAAAGTTATGTTTTTAAATTGATGTTGCTGTATCTTTTCAACCAGCTGCATCTACTTCTGCAAAAATGCTAATTGGTATTCAAGCATGTCACACTCAGAAAAGGTTTGGTTTATATATCACTCAGCAATACATAAATTAAAAGTAAAAGTGACATAAAGCAAAATAAAACTACATTTCTTTTTCACAACAAAGTGACAGGTGCGGAATCAGTTCAGGTGCTGTTGTTTTGATGACAGGAGAGATGAGAACATGTCAAAGCTAATCCACCAGCTCCTGAAAGGGATCCATGTCTGTCTGATTTATGATGGTAAGGTCTGGTCTTCTGTAACGTGAAGTTAGACTCACAACACAGACAGGTTCAATTCAAACAGACTTGTTTATCATTGCAAATAACAATGATAACTAAAGCAGGTGAGTAATGCAAGGTAAAGCCTTTGAATGTACTGATGATGATCCTAATATAATGTCTCTGAATTAACACACAGCTGGATTTCGTGGGATGATGGAGAGGGTTTTCCTGGAGCTGGTATCAAGAGCAGAAGGCAGGTAAGTAGACCCACTGGAACTCAAGGCACAGAAAAATAAGATCAGGAATGTTGGAGCAGGAAGGCAGGCAAGTATCATTAACAAGGGAGATGAGTCCTTATCCACAGGGAGATCAGACAAAGTGCTAGTGATGACAGAGTGCTTTTATGCAGGTGGTGATGATTGGTGAATCATGCTCAGGTGTGCATGTGCTCAGAATTCAGGTGATTGCTGGTGAGTAGATGAGCCTGGTGTTTCTGTGACACAAATACACCAGGAGACAAGAGGAACATCAAACGAGGATATGATGAAGACAACACGAGAAGCAGATATCCAGGAGTGAGTCAGGTAAGTTTGTGTAGTATGAACTGCAGACCAGAGGTCACATGTCAATGAACTGAAGGTAAGTGGCTTTTGTTTAAAGCTGCGGTCACACTGGACTTTTCTCCTCAGACTTCCATTTATACGCACGCGTATGCATCAGACTGGAAACGCAAGCTCTTGCGTCAAGTTTTGCAGTTTACTGTGCAAAGTTCAAGCTTGATGAACTCTGACCTGAGAAATCGCATCATTTGACTGTGTGCGATCAATCTAAGGTCAAAACATGACCTCTCTGGACACAAATTTAAAACATGGACCAATCGCTCGCTTTTTTTTAATGGCTAATCATCTTGTTTCATCCCGTCCCTTTTCGCAGCGCCGTACTACAGAATTTTGCATGCACAAACTCTAGTGTGACTGCAGCATAAGGCTTGATGAGGGAGTGGACATGTGATGAGAGTAGATAATCAGGTGATTGTAAATGGATGTACTGGGTCTTAGGTGTGGGCATGGACTGTGGTGAATGCCTGTCATTACCCTCTCTTTCAGAGGCAGCACCAGGAATAACCGCGGCACCTAGGGGCAAGTTCATTGGGTTGAGTACAATGTAACTCTTCTAGGACTGCTGTAATTAAGATAACTAATCACTGGGAATTCATGATCTCTCCTTTGGGCCATAACCTTCAAAATTGATAAAATAATCCAAGTGAGAAGCCCTGAGAATCTTCTCAACAACATTAATTATTGCTTAATACTGCACTCCAGCAGGAGGGGATTAGTCTCAGCTTCACTATCTTCTGTAGCAGAGGGAGAAAAGGTATACAGAGTGAAATATGAAATGTGAGGTAAATGGGATAACTTGGAGTGAGTTGGACCTGATACATGACTTTGTTATCTGCCTCTGTATAGTAAATAGACCAATATAGTGGAGAGCAGATCCCAGGTTGACAACCAAACTTTGTCTCCTTGTTGGTAGTGTAGAGTGTTAGGAGGAAGAGTGGTGGCTGGTAACTAAGTATGCTCTGAAATGGTGTTAAGTCAGTGGTATTTTGTGTAAACTGTGAGCCCTAGTTCGGCACAATCTCATCCAGGAAACTATTATTATGGAAAATAAGAGTAAAGAGAAGTTCAGGAGTTCTTAAACAGTAATGAGTACAGGCGTGACCATCAAACATGGCTAGGTCTGTGTCAAAATGAAAAGGTATATGGGACCAGGGCTTCTGCGGAATGGGGTGTGAAACAAGTATACCCATATGCAAGTGTCAAGGTGTCTTAGATATGGCAGAGACTAAGCAACTGCAGATGTACCTGATCATACATCACTGGCCATAAAAAAAGAAAGTAGTGATTTCTAAATTTTCTTTGATTTGTATTTCATTGCAGACGTACAACAGCACATTAGTTAATGTGTTGCTCATGATTTTTTATTATTGTTATTCCCAGATCCAAAAAATATATATAAATTAATTAAATAATAATAATAATAATTATATATTATTATTATTAATTATATATATAATCCCTTCAGCATCTTCTGGATGTACCCCATAGATGGTCTTTAGAAAGCATCCTGATCATGTGCCCAAACCAGAAAAAGTGGTTTCTGGTTTCCCACCCAAAAGTGGTTTCCACTCCCCCCCAGGATAAGTTATTAAAGTAATATTATTTAGTTATTTAGCCTCCCTGACTCTTCATCCCTCCTTTTTGCTTCATAGCCATGCTTAGTCAAAATAAGATCATCATCATATTATATAAACTTCTTTTGTCAACTTGCAAAACTTGCTGCGTGTCGACACCTCATGTCAAAAAAATTAACATAAAAGGCTGTTCACAGTGCATGAACAGCATGTAT
>CAIGQZ010033163.1:343602-368946 GCA_903798205.1 Danio tinwini
AGATTAGATTAGATTAGATTCAACTTTATTGTCATCACACATGTACAAGTACAAGGAAACAAAATGCAGTACATATATATATATATATATGTGTGTGTGTGTGTGTGTGTATTAATGATAAGACTATTGGGTTACAATCTCAGGGACATTTAATTCAAAATAAGTATCAAATTGCTAGGATATTTAATATTTTTTATAGATTCAGTGCAAGATTTGGCACAAGGAATTATTGAGAAGTAAAGACATTCCAATATCAAACTATGATTTTACTGTTTTTAATATTTCTGAAGTATCTTTTGTACTCTAAAGAGTCTTTTGTACTAAAACCTCTAAGTCAATTTAGGAGTTCTATGGCAAAATATGCTTTTGAATGTGTATCAGCATTTTTTAAGAATGCAAATGTTCTCAGTACACCTTTAACTCACTTTGTTATTTTGTCAATAAGACAGTCTTATGTTCCAAGAAATCACCATTAATAACAACCATATATAAAACTGGTTATCCTACTAATCTTATTATTTATAGGCCTATCAGTATTTTACCATTTGCCTCTAAAGTATTTGAAAAGGTTGTTTGTAATTACCTAGTAGAGCATTTAAATTGAATAAAATTTCCAATACACTTTATGCAGTTTGGATTTAGAGCTACATAGACTGCAAACTGTTACTTTATTGAACAAAATAAATCCAGCCTAGAATGGGGTGAAGTTATTGGTAAAAAGGCTTTTGATAATGTTAACCACAACATACTTTTATCTAAATTATCAAGGTTTAATTTTTTCTGTAAATGCATTATCATCAATAGAGCCATATCTAAAATCAAGAAAACAATGTACAAGAATTACTAACACATGCTCACCATTTATTAATAATTATATTGAAGTTCCACAGCGATCAATTCTTGAACAAATTTTGTTAAGTTTATACATTAATGATTTGCCTGCAGTGTATCCAGAAGTTCAGATTGAGATGAATGCAGACGACCCAGTAGCATACACTCGCGCAAAAAAAACTTACTGCTGCACTCAAGCAAGCTTCAGACTGGTTATGTCGTTCATGCTTACCCTCTATGTAAGTAAAACTGTGGGAATGTCTTTTTTTTTTATCAAGAAAAATGAGCAGCATTGCTCAGATATTTTACTTAATAGAGAAGTAATAAGTATTGTTGATAATTTTAAATATTTAGGTATATTTATGGACTTTAATAATAATAAACAAAAAAAAAACATCAAAAAGGTTTCCAAAAATGCTAGAGCAAGCCTGAGGATTTATAAAAAACATGAGGCATCAGTTAACTATGGCTGCTGCTAAACTTTTTATAAATACAATTACCCTCATTTATCTTATTGTGCGACAAGTTAGTCCCACACGAACATTACGCCATTAAAACCATTGTATATTATTTATAAACAAACTGTAAAAAAAATTGCTAAAAAGCCAAGGAGCTGTCATTAGATTTAACTGTATTGAACAACATAAATTACTAACATTTGACTTTTTTATTTTATGCTGATGTTTGTTTAATTTATAAAATATTTAACGATCACACAATCACCTCTCAAACAATGTGTATTTGTCTGCAAGGACAATATAAGACAGACTAGGTCATCGGTAGGCCCACACGGAATCTGCGTGTGAAGAATTCTGCAAATTTTTCGCAGATTTTCCGCAGATTTCAGCAGATTTTTAGCCCATCATTAATTCTGTTTAATTACTTACAGTTAACTATTTACTGTTAATCTAACTGGATTTGCATTTTAATTTTTTATAAAATTTAAAAAGATATTATTATTTATTTCACATTTTAAGGTTTTAGTTATGATACTCCTAAAACAATTCCGCAGAAATCTGCAGATTTTTACCAAAATTCTCTGCAGAAATAGCAAAAAACTTCTGCAGATTCTGTCTGGCCCTGGTCATCGGTTAGAGGTAATTGTTCAGTTAAACTCAGGAGAAAATTTTTTGGACAATCAGTTTTTTTCAGTCAGAGCAACAGAAAGATGGAATAAAATACCAGTGTATATTAGAGAGAGTACCAATTTTAATATTTAAAAAACGTGCTTAATGTTTGGCTTAAAGAAAATCAAAATATGCAACCACTGAAATATGCAACTACTAAATTGATTTTTCAATTCAATTTTATTTTATTGACTATGATGCATTAAATGTATTGTACTGTAAGTGTATATTGTACTATGTTTTATATTTTTAATATTGTTGATATTTGCCCGGAGACTACAGATGTAAATTAGCTTTATAGCTAACTCTGGCACAACATGTCATGTTTCACACTGTCCCTGTGTAAATAAATAAATAAATAAATATAGCAATTCCATGAGGGTCCTCAATCTCACCACCAGTATTTGGGCCCTAATGAATAGTGAAAACACTATAGAGAATAAAGAAAACATGTACAAAACACAAGGGAAGACATGTACAAACTTAAGTCTATATGTACGTTATGCAGACTGACAACCAAAAAATTAAAAGCAGACTAGAGAACAGTATGTGTAGTGCTTCTTCACAAAGTGCTAGTGCCATCCACTGGCCAAATAATAAATGATACAGCTTATGAATGGTTTCACAGATCGGTGTAAATGATACAGTGGCCGAGAGAGCTTAAGATGCTGTTATTTAAGAAAATATGCAATTACAAAAAAAAATAAAAACACCAGCAAATTAAGAAAAGATCTTTATCAGTTTTGACAGCATATGTGTTGCGAATTCTCACAATGCAAACATTTTAAGAAAACATGCTGCAAATTCTCACAATGCAAAATAAGATGCAAATTAAAAAACAGAATGCAACACAACACAACGCAGTCTCCTGAATAAAAAAAATAATTTCACACAACACATGTAAATAGCAGGGAACACAATGTAAATGTTTCAAGGGGACCTGAGTACATGACTGAGGAAGGAGGATCATTTTGACAACACTATATCAACACTGTACGGGAACATTAGAAAAAGCTTTTCATTTTTATTACATTGTTGTGCAAACATACCCAAAGTCAAGAAAATCAAAGCAGCAGTGAAATAAAACAAGAGAAACTACAGAAGCAATGATGAATTAATGATTATCATATCATGCTTAAACCTGAGAGACCGTATGTTCTTGACATATTAGTTAGTGTCTTTTACATGAAGTGTGATGTAACAGTACTGACTTTTTTTTTCTTATTTCAATGATTTGTCAGACATGGTGAAGACCTGATTGTCACTCCTTTTGCTCAGGTATGTTTACCTACACTGTTAAAAAAAATCTGTTAAATTTACGTAAAAATACCAGCAGCTGTGGTTGCCAGAATTTTTCCGTAAAAAAATAATGAAGTTAATACAACTGTTAAAATTTACAAAAAATAACCGTATTTCATGAACTGATACAATGTTCAGTTCACAAAAACATAGCTTAGTGCATAAAAACGTTCATTTAATGCACTAATGTGTTCATGTGTGTTTACAATTAGCAAACAGATTTTCACAGCATTAGTAACTACACAGTTACCTTTAAACAAAAGAAGATGCAGCATAACATCAAATACTCTTAGTTCATCTTGGCCTTGCACACTACTGCTACTATCCTCCACAATGTTGACACAAAAAGTTTTACAGTATTTTGCAGTTTTTTTCTTGATTTTACAGTAAAATACCAGCAGCTGTGGTTGCCAGTAATCTACTGTTTTTAACATTTTACATTCGTAAATTCAGTTTACAGAATATTTCTGTTAAAAATACATTCCACAATCTGTATTTTTCATCGAACACATTTAACCCCTTAAATTCCAGAGCAAAATCCTCACTATTGTCCTTACTACAGAGGGTTGAATACTCAGACAGGGCTGAAGTTAATGAGATAATAAAGTGTCTAATTAAAGGAGGATTGAGAATTATCGATGAACAACTGTTAACAAGCATAATCACTAAAGGAAAGAAAAACACAAATTACAGCCAAAACCAAAGATGAAATCAACTGAGAATAAAACTTTAAATAAAATAATAATTAATAAAAATAAAACAAATTACACAATAAAAATGTAATTTCTCAAGATCTCAGCAGAGATCATTAAACAACTCCACAAACATCAAGAGCTTCACTTATTACTGACTTTTGACTTTATTTCTGTCACATGAACAATAGATCTTAATGAAATTTTGAAATAAATGAAAAAATGAGAAAGTCACCATGATGAAGGACAGAGTCTGCTTTAGTTATAACTATTTGTTCTGACACAACTTTTTATTTTGGCTGCTATAATTAATTGTGTTAATCACTATTTGTATAGCATGAAAAACCAAAAGGAAAAACAATAATACATCTAATAAGATTAACTATGATATCAAAACCACCCTCACCTGCTTGTGCACTCATTGAATATCTTGTTAGTTATAAGTGAGAAATGAATACCATATGTAAATGAGATCACTTGACTAACAGCAGCCAATGACTATTCAATAGGTCTAAATACACCATTTACAATAAAAATGTTTGATCTGCAGCACAACTTAAAACACACAGACATCAACAATTAGTCTTTGAATCTCAACAATGGTGACAAAAATAAATAAAATCAAATACAAATCAGCCCAGAACAATACAAAACAATCTACTGAAATATTACCTCCCAAAATCAACATAAAATTATAACAAAAAAATTCCAAGACCTTTAGGTTGCATAATATATTCATGCTGCAATGCATGCTGGGATTTTTGTACTATGCTGGCACCCAGCATCCATTGCAGCATGAATGAATTAAGCTGCTTTTTTTTTTTTTTTTTAGCAACCATGGTTGAGGTTCATATCCCAATTCTTAATGTTTGTGTGTCATAATGTGCCTCTGGAGATCTCAAGGTTTTGTGCATGGAACTAACAAATTTTAATGTCTTATAAATTCCTTGATAATTGTTTGTTAAACCTCTATGGGAAGCTGTGTAACATATCCCAAACAAAATCAAAGAAAACTATTTTCTATGCCTGAACTTATAAAATATTAGAAATTATATCTTTAACAATTAATTATACACAGTATAGTTTCTCATTGACTTTCTTGCTATAACTGATGAGTTTCAAAAACACAGTTATAATAGCCAGAGAAGAGAAGAGTAAAGGTTTAAGAGCCCAACTAAAGCAGCCTCTGATCTACATGATGGTGAGGTCAAATGAAATATTTAAAAAATATATATAAACCTCTGCTAATTATCATATATTCTAGCAGATATGAGAGAGTTGAAGTCAAACTGTAATCAGTGAAGCTGCTAATGCTGTTATTTAATGGAGTTGTTTAATCCTCTGTTTTATTTCAGTTGGTTTGGTGTGAGTCTGTGTCTGTAGTTTTATTTCTTGTTCTTTCCTTCAGCGTTTGTGCTTGTTAGTAGCAGATGTTCATCAGTGTCTGAATTCACTTATTTATGGTCTTTCACTCTGTCTAGTGGACTAAACTAATTGACTAATTTAGGGACTAGTGAATGAGAGTGTGTGGTGAGATTTCAGACACTCTTATTAGTTTCTCAAAGCAAAAACAAAGGTTAGATCTGTTACAGTTATTTTCCTTATTTTGAATCCTTATTTTAGAAATGAGCTGTTAATCATTTAACAGGTTTTCACTCTAGATTGTACAGACTTTTACTGTTAAAATCACAGATATTTTTTACAGTTTTTGCAACTGAACGTTAAAATAAAAATATAAAAAAACAGTGTTTGCAGACTTTTGGTGTCCTTTTTTATGCAGTATCTCTACTCCTGTGATTTTTGTACAGGTACTTGCAAGCCTTCGCACTGTTAGGAATAATTTCAGCATCCTGACAAACGTGCCATGTCCCTCAAGCAAGTAAGTGACATTTGCATGTAATATGACATAATACCACAGAAGTTTTTTTTTTTTTTTTTTTTTTTTTTTTTTTTTACAATCGATTTGAGAACCCTGACAATTTCCCATATATAAAACATGTCAATATTGAAAAAAAAACAAAAAAAAAACTGTTTACGTTTTTTTTTATCACTGGAATTACAACTCATATGTATTATATTTTGCCTCTCTTTTTTCAGTTAAAATGTCTGTTTTTGTTACCTAACTATTAATGTAATGCATTTGTTTTTTTGCCTCACTTAACAGAAGATCACCAATCAGCAGTCAAGGACCAGTGAGCAAAGCTAACCTGTCAGGTAAGATTTTCCAGGATTGTTAACAGATATTACACTGTGGAAAATTCCTATGCAGTGTTGATAAGCCTCAATGTGACTTTAATCTCTAGTTACACAGATGCAGCAGCTCATCATAATATTCACTTTAAGACCAAATCATTATTAAGAGAATACAGTGTTATAAATAAATCAATGTTTCCAGCACTTTTTAAAATCTCTTTTTTTTACTACGTAGATGGTCTCCACAGCTCTCTCAATTTGAGTAGCATAAAAATTCCACTGTTCTAAATGTCAGTGTAATTTTAGTTACTTGCATTAATGGTTTGTTATTTTTAGTTTAGTTTTCAATTTTGTGAACACATTTCTGTTTAGTTTTTATATAAAGTTAAAGTAATTTTTCTTTGGCTTAGTCTTTTATTTATGAGGGGTTACCACAGTGAAATGAACTGCCAACTAATCAGTGTTTTGTCACAGTGCTGCTGATCACATAGAGTTGAAACAGATATTTTAATCCCAACAAGTGTGCTCTTATGGATATTATTATACGCATTACTATGGAGACATGTTAATATGCATCTGTCAATCAATTCAGTGGGTCGAGGAAAACCACACTTCTACATCACGTTACAGTGAGATTGCAGGGATTTCGATCCTATTTTAATGTCAGGAAATGTAAACATTTTATTGTATTTATATATTAGTCCAATATGACAGTGAACACACTAACCCACACACAGTTCTGTCCAAATAGCTTCCAAAGGTTCATTTTGCATCATAGGGGCCCTTTAAATTAGTTGCTTCTGTCCCAACATTTACATCCCCAGGATGAAGAACATGAAACCAATTTGGACATTTCAGCAAAATAATGATTCGCAAATAAACTCTCAGTTGGTTTTGGAAAAGAAAATAAAGCTGCTAGAATAGCCCAGACAATGATGGCTTGAATCCAATAGAAAATAAGAACTAAAGATAAGTTGATAAATGAGACCCACAGAATCATACATTTTTTTGACTCTTTTGAAGTACAAGGAAAAAAATATCACACCTGAGCAATGCATCCTACTCCATTCTCCATACATGAGGCATCCTGAATCTGTCCATTACCAAAAAAAGACTTTTATACAAAGTAGTAAATACAGTTCAATAGTTCAGTACAGTCTACTTGTCATTCTATATTCTACATTCTTCTTCTGTTGGTTTACTTGTATGTTTGGATTTTTGGGTTTTTACCAAAATCTAGGTCAATTTCATGGCAACAGCTCCTTTTGAAAGGTGGCGTGATGGCTCAGTGGTTAGCATTGTCTCCTCACAGCAAGATGGTCCCGGCTGGACCAGTTGGTGTTTCTGTGTGGAGTTTGCTTGTTCTACCCATGTTTGTGTGGGTTTCCTCTGAGTGCTTTGCTTTCCCCCACAATCCAAAGACATGCGGTATAGGTGAAGTGTAATACTTTTTTTTCTCAAATGCTAAATGAATTGTATTATATTATAATGTGTGTGAGCGTGGTATCAAAAATATAATTCATTCATGCATGAAGGCAATTTAAACCTAATTCACTCAATTAGGTCAAAAGATAACTACACATGCTATTCTTGTCATGAGTACCAAGGTGCAGGGGCACTGTGATGCAAAGTCCACACGTGTTTAGTTCACTCAAAGACTGACTGCCAGATGCTTTGTTCATATGGGTGTTGAGACAGCATATTCATTGCAAAATATGTGACATTATGTTATGTTTCATTTGATCTACTTAGTTAATAAGAGGGGGCAAAGAATTGTGGGATGTTTTGGTTCCTGTTTTAAAGGCCTTTTAGCCTCATTGACGTCAGTCCCCGCCCACCTTCACTTCCTGTGTGTTTGAAAAAGCAGATACCTTATGTTCCTAGCAGGAAGTAACACACACACATTCAAACATTGAACATAGTTGAAATCTTTGCTTACTTGGGATGAAAAATCATATTAAATAAGCCAGAGGAAATCAGAGTATATCTAATGTTGTCCAGTGCAGGCTGCTGTCCCTACTGACCTGTTGTGCATGTAATAACAGCATGAGGATGTTGCTGTTATTCAATTAGAAGAGCTCATTGCTCAATATTTTCTTTTAAAATATACGTTCCCTTTTACTCACAGAATTAATCACCTGATTCTTGCTGCTGTTTCTTAATAAATTATTAGATAAAAAAATGAATCAGTATTAAATATATATTAAATAAATAATTCGAGAAAATTCCATCCAAAAAAAGCCATAATTTACTGATCCTCATGTTGTTCCAATGCATTTCTTTATTTGATGGATCTGAACAAACAAACAAACAAACAAACAAACAAACACACAAACAAACAAACAAACAAACAAACAAACAAACAAACAAACAAATAATTAGTATAAAGAATGTTGTCAAATGGACAATTTCTGTTCTCATTAACTTCCACTTTGTGGACATTTTACTTTTTCTTCTTCTTAATCTTCTTTTTATTATCATCATTATTTTTAAATTTTCTTTTATTATTATTATTATTATTATTATTATTATTAATTATTATTATATAAGATTGCAATGACATATCACTCACATCTGATAGTAATTAAACTCAATAATGACATCAGAGCCTCATCACCATTATTTTTCTTATAGCATTAATGACAATGAGTGGTGGGTAAATTTCCCTCCCTACTTCCTGCAAAGTGATGCTTCCTTATTCCCTATACAATGTCTTTACAACTGAACATGTTCACTCCCTTCAGAATGGAATAACACTTAAGAATGGTGAAATACTGAGTGAATTCTACTTCAAAGTCCACCTACATAGACTCAATATTACAATGGTTTGCAGTGGCCATCTAATGTTCTGCCATATTGCACATTTGCATATCTTTTTTGATACAGTATTTATCTTCTCACAGTATTATTGCAGTAATCAAAGGCTCAGAAATTTTAACTAAATAAAATTTTTTTATGCTTAGAAGGCCACTTATAATCATCATTATTAAGCATCTTATATATATATATAATATATTAATTCATTCATTCATTCATTTTCTTGTCGGCTTAGTCCCTTTATTAATCTGGGGTCGCCACAGCAGAATGTCTTTGGACTGTGGGGGAAACCGGAGCACCCAGAGGAAACCCACGCGAATGCAGGGAGAACATGCAAACTCCACACAGAACTGCCAATTGACCCAGCCCAGCCGAGATTCGAACCTGCGACCCAGCGACGTTCTTGCTGTGAGGCGACAGCACTACCTACTGCGTGCCGTCCATTGAGTTCTGAAGCATTAGGTTGAATATGAGCAGAAAATATTGCCTGAAACACTGCAAAATTTATCCCGCTGCTTTTGTCAGCAGTCACATTATCAGTAAGGCCCAAGCCCAATTCTACCCCTTAACCCTTCCCCTTACCCCTACCCTTCATTTTGCATGTTCCCGTGAAGGAGTAGGAGTGTCCCTATGGGGTTTAGGTCTAAGGGGAAGGGGTAGATAGCCCCTCGAATGAAGATTTTTCAGGACCAGACTCAAAACCATGGGGTAAGAAAATTTCCCAGAATACACCAGCCACAACGGCAGGATAGTTGCACTCGGAAGTAAGGAGATCTACAAATCTTTTTTTTTGGTCATTATTACGAATTTTTACAACAAACAAACGCGTTTTAATATATTCATAACCGCATTAGTGTTTTACCATTTAAAAAAAAACAAATGCTAAAATAAAATACGCCAAATTTCTCTATCTACAATCCATAATAATAATTCTTGTATAGCAGTCTCACAACATTCTGACACTCGAATACCCTGTCAGAAAAGTCTAGTGGCTGGGAATGACCTTTTTATAGTGTCTGCTATAATGTTAATGTGTGTTTACATAGATGAATATGGCCCCTGTGTAAATGCCAAGTATAGTTCCGTCTTATTGCCACATTAGTTTTTTATGATAACATGATATTCTTCAGTGATTTCTTGAAGATAAATAAAAAAAATATAGCAACTGGAATAACTATAGCAGTCACGATCGTCTGATCTCATATAAAGCAAGAGATCGCGATGGCATATGATGACGTGTGCAGGTGCTGTAGTGCTGTCCCATTCCTTGTGGTAAATTTTGAAGCCCTTCCCCTTCACACTCTGGCCTTCCTGTTTTTGAGGCTCACCAATGGTTTACTGTACGTCTTGTGGTGAACCCTCTGTATTCACTCTGGTGTTGTCTTCTCTTGATTGTTGACTTTGACACACATACACCTACCTCCTGGAGAGTGTTCTTGATCTGGCCAACTGTTGTGAAGGGTTTTGCTTCACCAGGGAAAGAATTGTTTGGTCATCCACCACAGTTGTTTTCAGTTGTCTTCCGGGTCTTTCGGTGTTGCTGAGCTCATTGGTCCTTTTTTATTTAAGAAACAGATGTTTTGGCCACGCTTAATGTTTTTGCTATCTCTCTGATGGGTTTGTTTTGTTTTTTTCAGCCTAATAATGGCTTGCTTGACTGATAGAGATCTTGAGAGTTGACAGTAACAGATTCCAAATGCAAATAGCACACTTGAAATGAACTCTGGACTTTTTTTTATCTCATTCATTCATTTTCTTTTCGGCTTAATCACTTTATTAATCCGGGGTCACCACAGCAGAATGAACCGCCAACTATCCAGCACTTGTTTTACACAGGGGATGCCCTTCCAGCCGCAACCCATCTCTGGGAAACATCCATACACTCTCATTCACACTCATACACTACGGACAATTTTAGCATACCCAATTCACCTGTACTGCATGTCTTTGGACTGTGGGGGAAACCGGAGATCCCAGAGGAAACCCACAAAAACGCAGGGAGAACATGCAAACTCCACACAGAAACGCTAACTGACCCAGCCGAGGCTCGAACCAGCAACCTTCTTGCTGTGAGGCGACAACACTACCTACTGTGCCATTGTGTCACCAGACTTTTTATCTGCTCATTGTAATTGGGATAATGAGGAAATAACACACACCTCGCCATATAACAGCTTAGAAGCCAATTGTCCAATTACATTTAGAGCCTTACATTTAGTGGGAGGCGTTTATGCAAACTGTTGTAATTCTTACAGCGTTCACCTGATTTGGATGTAAATATCCTGAAATTAAAACTGACAGTCTGCATTTAAAGCACATCTTGTTCATTTTATTTCAATTTCATTGTGTTAGTGTATAAAGCCAAAATGTTTGAATTTTGTCGATGTCCAAATATTTATGGACCTAACTGGATATGTATTTTTTGCAGTTATTAGTAAGGGAGAACAAAATGCAAAAATACATAGCCCTGTGTGAAATCTTAACTGGTTTATCACTACTGAGTATTTCTCTAGCCACACCCAGGCCTGATTAACAAAAAAATACAATATTAAGAGTGATAAGAGTGATTAAGAAATCACTTTAACAGAAACTGCATGACAAAGTGAAGTAGACCTAATGATTCTCAAAAACTTTACATCATACCGAGATCCAAAGAAATTTAAAAACAAATGAGAAAGAAAATAATTAAGATCTACCAGCCTGGAAAAGGTTATAAAGCCATTTCTAAAGCTTTGGGTCTGCAGCAAACCACAGCGAGAGCCATTATCTACAAATGGCAAAAACATCCCAACAGTGGTAGGCTGACCAAAATTACCATAAGATCACAGCAGCAACTCATCCAAAAAGTAAATACCCAATCAGAAACACCCAAAGAACTGCAGGCCTAACTTTCCTCAGTTAAGGTAAGTGTTCATGACTCCACCATAAGAAAGAGTCAGAGCAAAAATGGTTTGCATGGTAAAGTTCCAAGATGAAAACTACTACTGAGCAAAAATAGCAAAGACTTGTCTCAGTTATCTGTATACTCTGTGGACTGACGGAAAAATCTAAATAAAAGGCTAAATAAAACAAAATGAAGACTTTGGAGTGGCCTAGTCAAAGTTCAAAACTAAATCAATTGTGGCAGGATCTTAAAAGGGTGGTTTAAAACCCTCAAGTGTGGCTGAATTACAAACAGATTATTAATTCTTGAAAGTTAAAGCAATGCATTTGCTACTTTTGTACTATTTGTTTTAAGTAAAATCACTGTCGATTGAGACAATCCTCTTTTCTTTTTCTTCGATGCGTTCAAAATAATGAATGCATTCTCTCAATGACTGTGTTATTCATTGTGACTACTTTCATTTTAGTTCAGCAATACATTTTTTTGTGTGTGCACCCTGGTTAATATTTGAATTGCCGTCAGCAGAGCTATAAAACTGACTGATGTCACTTCCCTAAAGTAATTTCAAAAGCTCTCTGGTGCATTCTGGAGGTTGTCAAAGAAGGGTAAGATGTAAAGGAGAAAATATGAAGAATGAAAGGTAGCAAACAGAGGGAGTGTGTGGTAGGAGTTGTCTGATAAGGAGATACAGTATCAAATTTAGGTTGAAAAAAAAAAACACTTTTAAAGACAGTGAAAGTAAGACTGAGTGCATGTTTCGAAGGAGCAATAAAAGTCAAAAAACCTACACAAGACCCTCTCAGCACATAATACAGATTGTGTGGCAAAACTCTAAAAGGTCACACAAACAATAAAAAATATTTTGTTCAGAAGTAGTTTCAACAAAATATATCATATATGCAAATATGTTTATTGATTATATTTTACATTATTTTGGCAAGCAGGCTAAGTGTAATATTTTAAAAGGACAAATACAAATATTTACCACTTGCCTAACTGGCCCAATAAAAAAATCTTAGCAGTGAGTTCTGATTTATATCAAATAAAGAAAGTGATAATATGTTTGCTCTGGGTTTTCTTTACTTTAGATACAATGATTTGTTGTTATTGTGATTTTGCACAAATATCCTAACATTTGTGTTAAAAACCGTTTCATTGGGATTGGGAAATATGTTAAATGTAATCATGCTAGTAAATATCATGCATTAATCATGCACTGATCAGGCATTCTCACACATGTGTACCGCATGTCTGTCCTAAGATACTGTATGTGTAGTTGTGTAATTCAGATCTGTGAGCACAGTTTGACCTGTTAGAGCAACATTTCCCAGAATGTGGCAGGGAATACAGATTCAACATTTCATTCTGTCTTCATTAAAAGTGAACTGCAGCCTGAGGGAAGACTTCAGCCTGAAAGTTGCATAGAAATCTGTTCCAAAATTTAGCGGCATCTCAGCCTCAGTGGAAGCGGTTTACCGTGCTTGGCTCCTGTAAAGCTTTGGCTGGATGTTGGCCAGCAAGGGGAGTAAAGTTTGCCTCTCAAATTGCTCCTGCAACACACAGCGCTAACTTTGATTTCATACTTTCACCTCATTAGCCCTGTCAGGTTCAGATGAAGGGGGTGGGAGATTTGGGTTGTGTTGTCATTGGAATTGATATACATTACAGACATTTTACTGCACAATTTGTAGCCATGATTCTTTCTTTTATGCTTTAGGCCTTTCATATATATATACATTTCATTCATTCATTAATTTTCTTTTTGGCTTAGTCGCTTTATTAATCTGGGGTTGCCACAGTGGAATGAATCACCAACTTATCCAGCATATGTTTTACGCAGCAGATGCCATTCCGCCGCAACCCATCGCTGGGAAAATATATATGTATTTCTTTATTAATTATTATATGTGACCCTAGAGCACAGAAGTATGCATTATGTTGCACAGGCAATAATCAAAATTACACTGTAGAAAAATTGCTGTAAAAAATGGTCAGATTCTACAGTAAAATACAGTTTTTTCAATAAAACAGTGATATTTGTACAAAAAAAAAAAAACTTTCAAGAAAGTAACCAGTAAACTGTGAATTAACAGCTCAGAGTCAACCTTCGAAGTCTGTGTTTGAAATCACACTTTGTGCCTTCATTCACTATTATGTACACTAGTTCACTAATATAGTTCACTTGACAGAGTTATGCTTTGGTGACACTAGATTTTGTGCGAATTCTGTTGTACAGCGCTGCGAAAAAGGGCAGGGTTAAAGAAGATGATTAGACATTAAAAAAGCGAGCGATTGGTCCATGTTTTTACATTTCTGTCCAGAGAGGTCTTGTTTTGATCCTTGATTGGTCTCATGCAGTCAAATGATGTGATTTCGATGGTCAGAGTTAACCAAGCTTGAACCTTCCAACGCAGCGAACTGCAAAACTTGTCGCACGAGCTTGCATTTTCGATCTGACGCATTCGCGTGCGTATGAATAGACGTCTATGGGGAGAAAAGTGCAGTGTGACCGCAGCTTCATGAACACAAATGAGTGAATTCAGACAGATGAACAGCTGCTGTTAATAATCACAATCACCAAAGGAAAGAGAAATAAACACAAACAGTGACTTTAGTTAACATTGAATAGTCAACTAAAATAAAACACTTTCAGTCTCAATAGAAGATCACTAAACAACTCCACAAACAACATCAGCTGATTCACTTATTACTGACTGCAATTGAGAGTTAACAGAAGTTTAGGTGTTTTGTGTGTGTGTCACCATAATGGAGTGAGGGACTGGTTTAGTTGGGCTCTTCACTCTTGAATTCTTAAATTTAGTTTCTCCAACTGCTGTAACACAGTTTATACAACATTTTTCAATAGTTGGAATAATTCAAGACAATAGTTAGATTAATCTAGTTTTGCTCTGATAAATTATTTTTTAAAAGGTCTGATAGACGGGCCTCATGCAATAGTTTAGCTGCAGATGTTTCTTTTTATTAATGACAAGTGAAAACAGGAAAAAGACCAAATTTTTTTACAGAATAAAAAAAATAACATACAGAAACAGTTCAGTTACTGTAACAATGGATGTGACACTGACAATGGAGGTAAGGATCTAAATGCAGGGTTTTATTAACAGGATGGTCAGGCAAGCAATAATCAACACAGGAGCAAACAGAAGTATAAGGGAAATCCTGAGTCGTAGTCGAAATAACAGGCAGATGGTCACAGGGCAGGCAGAAGACAGGAGTAAAACAAGAAAACAAGGCAAGGGTCAAAAACACGGTAAAGACAAAGGTAAACTGTAAATTAGCTCTTCTATAAAATATCTGGGTGTCATATTAGACAGCAATTTAACTTTTGAAAATCATATATCCCATGTCACAAAAACTGCCTTTTTTCATCTGAGAAATATTGTGAACTTACGAAGGATGCTATACATATCAGATGCAGAAAACCTAGTCCATGTTTTTATGACTTCTAGGCTGGACTACTGTAATGCTCTGTTTGCTGGCTGCCCAACATACTCTATTAACAAACTTCAGCTAGTACAAAATGCAGCTGCCAGAGTTCTTACCAGGTCTAAAAAATATGATCATATCACCCCAATTTTATCCTCCTTACACTGGCTGCCTGTTAAGTTTTGTATTGAATAAAAAATATTGCTTCTTACCTATAAAGCTTTAAATAATCTAGCTCCTGTTTATCTAACCAACCTTCTGTCTCACTACAATCCAACCCGCTCTTTAAGATCTCAAAACTCAGGGCCTCTGGTAGTACCTAGAATTGCAAAGTCGAGTAAAGGAGGTCGAGCCTTCTCATTTATGGCCCCTAAACTCTGGAATAGCCTTCCTGATAATGTGCGAGGCTCAGACACACTCTCGCAATTCAAAACTAGATTAAAAACCTATCTTTTTAGCAAAGCATACACTATTTCCACCTGGGGTACTCATACTGAGGCCCTCAGACTGTGCAGCGCCAATGATGCGATCCAAGACCACTGATGCGATCCAGACGAGATGATCCCAAGGTTTTCATAATCCTGGACCAGGCCATATCCTGAGCAGCTGCCATGGTGGTCATGTAAGAGTGGAGAGCATGAGACTGATTCCTGTGATGCTCCAGGGACAGACAAGTCTTCGCTGAGGTCCAGCATTCTTCAGCCTCCAGCGCCTAGACTGCAGCTCTGCACAAGACGTTTGGCCATAGGAGAAATGGTCGTGCCCAACTGAACCTGGTTTCTCCTGAGGTTTTTAAATTCTTCACTTTCGCCAATTGGTGAAGTTTTTTCCTCGTCGCTGTCGCCACTGGCTTGCATGGTTTGGGATCTGTAGAGCTGTGCATCGATGGAAGTGCTCTTCAGTGTTTGGACTCTATAGTGATTATTAAATCACACTGAATTGAGCTAAACTGAACTTAAACATTGAAAATTGAACTGACACAGTTTTTAATAAACTATAATCTTCTATGTGAAGCTGCTTTGACACAATCTACATTGTAAAAGCACTATAGAAATAAAGGTGAATTGAATTGAATTGAATTGAAAGGTACCGCGTTGTAATGTCACTTAACAGATAACATGACTCAGGACCATTGTGTGTCTCTGTGCTGCTTAAATGGTGCGTGTTAATCAGTCTGTGACAATCCTCCGGTGGTGTGTGTTCAATCAGTCAGGATCACGAACATGTGTGTGTGAGCGGAGTGCATGTATGGAGTTGTAGTCCATGACATGGCGAATTTGTAGTTCATTAGCAATAGTGCTTGTTTTTTAGCAATCTATAGAGTCCAGATCACTGGTGATCATGACAGTTACGACAAAGACACACTCAGATCTCATGAATCAGACCTTGTTCCTCAACAATCGCTAATCCTTGCTTATCATTTTATTAGTCATTTAATTAATTAATTTACTTCAGCTTTGCTCCATGTGTCTTCAACACTCAGTAGTGTGGACACATGGAAGTGTTCAATTAAAACTGGGAAATTTGCTCTGGGGTTTAAAGAGTTAAAGGTGTGAGAAAAAAAATCACAGTGTGAACGTTTATTTTAACAGTAATATAGTGTTAATTTAAACTACGGAAGTAGACTAAAAACAGTAGTTTGCTGGCAACCACAGCTGCCAGTAGTTTACTGTGAAATTAAAGAAAAAGCTGTATTTTTTTTCTGTCAAACCAGTACAATTTCTTCTGTCCTTTTTGGTGTGTCACCCTTGTGGATGAGAGTAGAGCCAGTGTTTGAGTCAAAGTTGAACACAGAAATGCTGGTGTTGTTCTGATAAGTTGCTGATCTTAGTGTTAATTCCAGCTTTATATGTATGCATGCTGCTGTAGGTTTTTGGACATTTGGGTTAAACAAAAAACAATTAACTAAAATAAGTATCATTGAAAATATGCTCATAAGAATTTATGATACAATACTTAAACTCATGCAGTAGTTGGCCAATTTGAGGCAGTCGCTTTCAGTGAACTAAATGAGTTCACCTGAGTATTTTATATCAATGTAGTCCATGTATTTTTACAGCAACATACTGTAAAATGGCAGCTGCAGTTGCCAGCATTTTACTGTTAATTTACAGAGCAACAGCCAGACACTGTTAATTTAACATTGGCTTGCTGGCAACCATGCTGCCAGTTACTTACTGTTTTTTAACGGGACAATTTTTAACAGTGTACATTGTATGGGTCAACATTATTTTTCTTTTTTACCAAAAAGCATTTAAATAATAAGTAAATATATTGTAGATTTCCTACTCTAAATATGTTAAAACTACACTTTAATTAGTATTTTACAAAGAAAAAAGAAAGGAAAATTACAAAGAAATCCAGGAATGAGGTGTCATTAGTGCGAAACAAGTTTAATGGGAAACACAGATATACTGTTCAGAGTTATTATTGAAATGAAATGAAATAATGGCAACGTTAAGATATGTGTTTAATTTACACTTTAAAAGCCTATCATGGACTATATTGGACTCCTCTAATGAGTGGTAGAGTTCCTCCCACTAGCTGTCCAGGGTCTGAGGCTCGCTGACACACCAGATCAGCATTATGTTAGCAGATAGAGACGGACTGTGACCATGGCTAGGAGTTATGAGACCCAGTTGATGACATGGTGGAAAGGACTAAGCTAGCAGTGAGCTAGTTATCCAGCGTGCACCAGTGCACAATGACTCTATCAGCAGAAGCCAGCCCACATTGAAAGAACAGCTTGTCTCTCTGCATCGCTCCTACCAGGCAGAGTCTGGATTCTGAATGCATATCTGTGTGTCTCTTACCAGATGAATCCTACCAGAAGCTGGCCCTGGAGACCATGGAGGAGCTCGACTGGTGCCTGGACCAGCTGGAGACCATCCAGACATACCGCTCTGTCAGTGACATGGCTTCCAACAAGGTGAGGTTCATTCGCTGCCTCGTCAACCTGAGAACTGCTCTTGAAGACTCACTCTGAAGGCTATCTGCATGTTTGTAAATATAATCAATTTATTTCACAATTTATTTCATGCTTTATTTGTTTGAGAGTTTTTTTAGATGAGTACATGGAAAAAAAAAAAATATATATATATATATAAATAAATATATATATATGTAAATAATTGCAGTATATATGTAGTAAATAATTGCAGTAAAAAAAATGATATATTGAATTAGATGTGAAATTTTGAAGTACATTTGAAGAAATACTTTAATAGTGTCCTCAAATGATATCTTAGAGTAAAACATGGTCCAATGTTCTTTATTTAAATTGAAGAATGATTAAATTTTCAAACAGGTTTTTCTCTGAAACTTGAAATACACAAATAATTACAAAGAAATTATATTTCCCTATAAAACATACTCCACAATTTCTTTCTAACAGTTTCATTCTAACAAGAATTGTCAGTAACTTTTACATATAATTACAGTAAACAACACTGAATCAAACATAAAATGGCACTTAAGTACACAGACTAAAATAGTAATTTCTTCTTTTAAAACATTCTAGCAAGCTTTATTGATATCATAAAAGAAATATAAGTGTCAAAAATCTTTAAACAATTCTTACTTAGAAAGGCATACAAGCACATTTTTACATTTTTTTTCAACATTCAAAGCATAATACATTTTTGTTGGGATATACAATAAATATGATACAGAGGAAAGGAGATTTAATACCCTCTTGTGGTGTTTAGCATACAATACTGAAGTACAATTTAGAACATGTTGGTCTACCAGTACTGAGTAGTGAATACTGGTCAAATGCTGTGAATAGTGAACAGTTTGTGGTCTTGCCGAAAAGCACATGGTTTAACCAATTATCTTATTCAATTCTTTATTATTATTAGGGCAGATTTTTTTAATCCTAAGCACACGACTTTAAACTTTTATTTGAGCATTTCCACAAATGCTTTGTTTGCCCTGATATCTAATTAGATGTGAACAGAAATCACAGAGCAATAGAAGACACACACACACACACACACACACACACACACACACACACACACACACACACACACACACACACACACACACACACACACACACACACACACACACACACACACACACAATACATTACTGGCACATTGAAGCATTCTGGTCTTTGGCTGTGTTTTATATGTAAAGCAGTGCAGTTGAGGATTATATTTTATATGATCTTATATAAAATTATATTATATTATATTATATTATATCATCTTTATATTATCTCTATTAAGTGCAGCAAAATATTAGAATTATACTGTATAAAACATTTAATAGATATTTTGAACAGTTACTCTATTATTTTGTGTCTTATTTTATTCTCTATTTAGTATAAAATTCAATAATTTGAATAAAAAAGCTTTACATTATTGTATAATTTGTTGACAATATTTGGCCATGATACAACTATTTAATCTGAGAATCTGAGGGTTAAAGAAAACTAAATACTAAGAACACCCCCCTTTAAATTTGTCAAAATTAAGTCAATAATAGGGGTTTGATATATTTACATAATTCCAGTTTTCAATTAATATACATTTAGTTTACATAAAAGTCATCATGGAACCAAATTTTTACGTAATTTTAATGATTGTTGGCATAAAAGAAAATTAGAATTTATAATTTTGACCCACGGGTGACGCAGTGGCGCAGTAGGTAGTGCTGTCACCTCACAGCAAGAACGTCGCTGGTTCGCAGGTTTGAACCTCGACTGGGCAGGGTCAGTTGGCGTTTCTGTGTGGAGTTTGCATGTTCTCCCTGCGTTCACGTGGGTTTCCTCCGGGTGCTCCGGTTTCCCCCACAGTCCAAAGACATGCGGTACAGGTGAATTGGGTAGGCTAAATTGTCCGTAGTGTATGAGTGTGTGGATGTTTCCCAGAGATGGGTTGCGGCTGGAAGGGCATCCGCTGCTTAAAATCGTGCTGGATAAGTTGGCGGTTCATTCCGCTGTGGCGATCCCAGATTAATAAAAAGACTAAGCCGACAAGAAAATGAATGAATGAATGAATTTTGACCCATACAATGTGTTTTTGGCTAGTGCAACATAAAACTGGGTTTGTGGTACAATGTCATAAATGATCTTTCAGAAATCACCAAGACATTAATATAAATAATTTTGGTCATATTATATTAAAATGTATTATTAAAAAATATATTTACATATGCATAGTTGACAAATAGACAGCAAAAAAAGGCACCACCATTGATATCTGGTATTGTACAGTATGTGATTTATTGATCTATGCCTGAAACAGTCACACAATAGGAAAGTTTTGAGATTTGGTTAAAGAAATAAAAAAATGTAATAACACAGCAGTTTTTATAACCTTGGAAGACAAATAAATGTTTAACCATTCACTGTTTTTTTTTGTTTTTGCTTTACAATGAAAATTCAGCATCATGTCATCAACCCATATATTGTTATTTTATTATGTGTATCATTTTTTTTTTCTGGAAAGGCAACACATTCTGAAATTCAGCTACACAGTGCAAGTACTCAGTTCACGTCATCAACAGTTCAGTTTAGTCAGATCATGAGTGGTGAGATCTTAGAGAGTCTGTACCCGACACTGTACGTAGAAAGAGAGAGGGAGGAGCAGTGAGTGGTGAGGGAGGAACAGCCTGTCTACAGTGAGGTGAATCAGTCAGCACTTTGTCTAACGCATTTCCTGACACCAGTCAAAGTGAGCTTACTGCCTTTACACAAGCTCTCAAGTAGCGCACAACACATCATCACTGCAACAATGGGACTATGCTACTCAGAGAAAAGGAGAAAGTTTGGTGTGCTAAAAAAAGAGGTAAGTGAGTGAGTGAGTGCAAGTTTTGTTTTTTGTGATTTTTTGTGTAAAAATTACTCATGAACTTTTTTAGGAACTTTTTTAGTAAAAATTCTGCTCGTTGTGAGTTTGTGTTAGCCCAGTTCCATGAAATAATTTTGACTAATATGTAAGTGAAATCAAAAGCAAGTATTTGTTAATGCTGAAATTATTTCAAATGTCTTGGTTAAGATTAATGTTTACCTAATAAAGGTACTTTATGTTGAGAACATGAGCTATTAGTTTTTCTTTTTTTATCGTTGGTGATTTGAATATGTTTCGATTTCTACAAGAAACATTTAACTAAAATGGTCATATGGCTGCAGTTTCACTTAATTTTGATGTACAATTAAAAGTATAGTTTTTGCACACATACAAATTAAACTAAACTATACTTTTAATTGTAATGTTTAAAACTGAATTTTTTTTTTTAACTGTATACTTATTGTTAAAAATATATATTAAATTGAACAGTATAGACATTAAATAAATAAAATATTATTAGCATTTAATATTAAATTAATATTAAATAGAAAAAATTTAAATAAAACTATTTAATTTAATTTAAAACATTTAATATGACATTTAAGAGGGATTGTCTAGTTCTGTTTAAAAATCCAGTGAAGTGCATTTAAAGTGTAAGATGTAACTGATACATTCTTATTTGACATTGTCTCCATGACTTTGCTTTTGCTAACACAATGCTTAATTAATTCTTGAGTTTCACGAAAAATGAACTTGCAAAACCTTGTTCACAATTGTCTAGCAGAACAAAATATTGCATAAATATACAAGTGATAGGAACTGATGTAGGACTTGGCATTAGGTGTGTAGGACTGATTAATTGTGTTAAAATGTCTGTGTATGCTCTTTCAACTTTATTTAATAGGATGCTTTTAAAAACAACAACAACAACAACAGGCTAGGGTTGTGTGATTTTGTGTTTTTACATGAATTCATCCATGCTGCAGATGATGTGGAGAGCAAAGAAGTGTAGAGAGAGAAACAGGATGGCAAAGGAGAGGAAAAACAGACTGGATTTTGAAATTAAAGATCTCACAGAGTTCTGTCTTGGTTTTTCATTCTGGTTGCAGTTTTTTTTTTTCTTTGACAAACATTGCTAAGATGTGAAAGGGATTACAGAGGCATGAGATCAGGATCAGGAATAACAGTGGACTGACAAGTCAGTGATAGGATTTTGTCCGTGTTACAAAAGATTTGTGTAACTTGAATGAAAAGATCAATTAACTTTTTAAGCAACTATAGCCAAAACCTCCAATATGCCTGAAGTTGTTACCTGTTCTCGGTTTCCTGGGGTTACATTAAGGTGTGTCTCAAAAATACGAAGCAGAACAGATTATTGTAATTATCGTTTTACTTGGATGGCAAATTTATTTTTAATACTTGTTTAAAAGAAGCATGACGAGGACTGATAATGTATATAAACAAAAATATTGTATTATTTATATAGAATTTGTTTAACAAGGCCTGTTTTGTGGTTTTAGTTCAAGAGGATGTTAAATCGGGAGCTGACACATCTGTCTGAGATGAGTCGCTCTGGAAACCAGGTGTCTGAGTTCATTTCCAACACATTCTTAGGTGAGTCTCAACTTCCTTTTCATTGTCTTCAAAGGATAATTTAAAATCTTATAAGAAAACATATTATAGACAGGTTGAACATGAAAATGCTATTATACATGTGATTATGGACCACAAATTCTTCTTCCTTTCAGTCCACCCCTTTAAAGTGTTGTACTTAAATCCCAAATCATTAAAGCAGCATGCAAAATAACTAGCAAACAGTTAGTAATTATTGCACAATTGTGAATATGAAACAATTTATTTTAATTGATAGAAAATTGTCACAACATTACTATTTTGATTCAATAAATGATGAATGAAAGACTTTTAAAAACATTTGTTTAAAAAAAATCAACCTTAATTGTGTTTAATGGCAGTATATGTGTACATTTTCAGTAACCTCATTCTTCATGCTGTGAAATGTAAAAGCACATTTCAGGAATAAAAAGTTACATAAAGTTCTTTCTATATATAAATATACAATACAATATAAAACAAAAAGCCACAACATGTTTTTGCTAGAAAAGCTTACTTGTGTTGGTAGGTACAATTCTCAGCACAGTGCAAACATGTCTATACGTACTCAATGAAAATACAGTACCATACCTGAAACAGAAAACTTATAAAGTATATTCTCTCTGAACTTCGGAAACAACTGACTTCCATACCCATGCTCACGTCAACTTATCTTAGTGTGGGTGGGGGAGCAGCAACAAACAACAGTGTTATGACGTAATGAGGTCATACGTGTGCACACGTAGAGTCTGTTAATGCTTGAACTACTTCAAATGGTGATTGAGAAAAAATACTGTACTGTAGGAGAGGCTTTCCAGCTCCTCCATGAAAACTGTGAAAGCTAAAGAGGATGGAATGCCTGTTACTGGCCTGCACTGCTGTTTCACAAACCAGTCTGATCTGATCTGACATGAGTGTGTGAGGGAAAAGACGGATGAAACTGCAGTCTGCGTCAGATGCCATAGGGTCACTGTTCTCCCCAAACCCTGTCGTTCAGAGCCCTACAGCCTACACACTTACTCACGCGATCATCAAAAGGGAGATTTGAGACAAACACTCATAATATGCATTGTTACTGAGAGCTCAAACACTTGATATCAAGAAACGTTGATAAAGAAAAGAAAGAAGGCAACAAACATCACTGCAAAAGAGAACTCAATATATTTTTCAGTCATCTCAAGAGACATGAATGTTTATTTGCTTTTCCACACATAGTATTATTTAAGTCACTTTTGTTTAGTGTTTTTTTTAAAGGACAACAGTAGAATCAACATTAAAGTGTGATGGTGACTATCATACCATAAATAAAATGATTTCATTTTTTAATAGATTGGCATGTGAAAAATGTAATGGTTTTCTGCATCAGGAAATGGCAGAGTTCATATAAAAACTCAGATAAACAACATTATTGTTTCACAAAAATAAAGCCAAAATAGAAAAGCCTTGTTTGACAAATGTAGGTCACCCTTTGGTTCAGATGCTTGTAGATCCACGCTAAGCAGTAATAACTTCAAGAAAATTGTTTTAACTTAACTTTTTCAAATGCATTTGTGTGTGTGTATCCATCTTTGAAGTACCAGCATAAGCCAGTACAAGCCATAACAGTTTATCTGTAAAGATCTTGTAGGTGGCTTGAACTAATATCACATTTAATTTTGCTGACATGAACTTACTCATAGAGTCTGAAATGTAAAAGCTGCTGTTGTGAACTGAATGTGTGAGTGCTGAAGTGAAAACACTGTAAAAAATGTCCGTGATTGTAACAGTAAAAGTCTGTACAATCTACAGTGAAAACCTGTTAAATGATTAACGGCTCATTTCTGTACAAAATACAGAAAATAACTGTAGTAGATCTAACCTTTGTTTTCGAGAAACTAATCAGAGTATCTGAAATCTCACCAAACACCCTCATTCACTAGTCCCTAAATTAGTAAATTAGTTTAGTCCACTAGACAGAGTGAATGATCTCAAATGACTAAATTCAGACACTGATGGACACCTGCTGTTAACAAGCACAATCACCGAAGGAAAGAACAAGAAATAAAACTACAGACTCACACCAAACCAACAAAATTTTAAAAAGAGGATTAAACAACTCCATTAAATAACAGCATTAGCAGCTTCACTGATTACAGTTTGACTTCATTTCTCTCATATCTGCAAGAATATTTGATAATTAACAGAGGTTTATATTTTTATTAAAAATATTTCATTTGACTTCACTATCATGGAGATCAGAGACTGCTTTAGTTGTGCTCTTGAACCTTTACTCTTCTATCTTAATGTTTCTCTGGCTGTTATAACTTTCTGAAACTCATCAGTTATAGCAAGAAAGGCAATGAGAAACTATACTGTGTGTGCTTGATCATTACAGACATAATTTTTTTGTTTTTTATAAGTTCAGCCTTAGAAAATAGCTTTATTTGAAATTGTTTGGGATATGTTGCAGTCTCTCATGGAGGTTCAACAAACAATTGAGGAATTAATAAGAAATTAAAATTTTATTAGTTTCATGCACAAGACTTTGAGATCTCCAGCTGCACATTATAACACACAGACATGAAGAATCAGGATATGAACCTCAACCATGGTTGCAAAAAAAAAAAAAAAAAAAAAAAAAAGCTGATTAATTCATGCTGCAA
>CAIGQZ010033163.1:398141-418318 GCA_903798205.1 Danio tinwini
GTGTGTGTGTGTGTGTGTGTGTGTGTGTGTGTGTGTGTGTGTGTGTGTGTTTGTGTGTGTGTGAGAGTGAATGAGAAAGAGCGCATCCGCTGTGGTGTTGAGTAGTTGCTTTTTATAGTTGTTTCCACCTTAATCCAAGATGGCGCCGAGCATGGCCGCCGTGTTGCGAGCTCCCAGCGAACTTCGTTGTGTTTTGTATGTTTTACTTGTATTTTTGTTGTTTTTCGTGCTGGATGTACACACTCTCATTGCCTACGACAGACACACACTTCGAGAAATTGGCTCCCTCGTCGCACACCGAAAACCGGACTTTGAGTTCTTCAACGACGCTCTGTTTACAAACACAACAACAGAGCCCTTTGTCTGGGCCACACAACCGAGGCGACGACGCAAACGCAGCCGGAAAAGAGGAAAGAGAGCCGGCGTCCTGGTCAGACTAAGACGCCGTGGATTTCGACCTCCGCTCCCCACCATTCTGCTGGCTAACGTTCAGTCACTGGACAACAAACTTTGCGAGCTACGGGCGCGCATTTCCTTCCAACGGGAAACAAGAAACTGCTGCATTATCTGTCTTACAGAAACCTGGCTATCTGCGGAGGTACCAGACACAGCTGCTGAACTTTCGGGCTTCTCCTTGCACCGCGCGGATAGAACGAAAGAACTCACAGGGAAAAGCAAAGGAGGAGGTGTTTGTTTCTTTATTAACAACTTATGGTGTGATGAGAGAAACATACACCCAGTTAGATCATTTTGTTCTCCTGATCTGGAATACCTTATGCTTCGGTGTCGACCATACTGGCTACCAAGGGAATTCACATCGGTCATTATTACGGCTGTTTACATCCACCCTCAAGCCAACACAGAGCAGGCGCTCAGAGAACTGTATGGGGGCATAAACGAGCAGGAAACCGCACACCCGGAGGCAGCGTTTATTGTTACAGGGGACTTTAACAACGCCAATCTCAGGAAAATCGCTCCAAAATACTTTCAACATATCACCACAAACACGCGTGGCGATCGTATTTTGGACCATTGCTACTCTCCGTTCCGGGATGCTTACAAATCCGTCCCCCGCCCACCATTTGGCAAATCAGATCACTCTTCTGTTCTGCTCTTGCCTGCTTACAGGCAGAAACTGAAACGGGAACCACCCACCCTCAGGACGTTTCAGAGCTGGTCAGACCAATCGGATTCCATACTTCAAGACTGTTTTGATGACGTTGACTGGGAGATGTTCCGGGCAGCTTCTGATGACGACATCGAAGTGTACTCGGACACAGTTACGAGCTTCATCAGGAAGTGCATAGAAGACGTGGTCCCAACAAAAACTGTCCGTATCTACCCCAACCAAAAACCATGGATCAACGGCGAAGTTCGAACAGCCCTATCAGTGCGAACTTCCGCCTATAAATCCAGAAATGCTGAGGAACAAAAACAAGCAAACTACAACCTCAGAAAAACGATCAAAGCAGCAAAACGTCAATACAAAGACAAGATAGAGGGTCAATTTAACACCAATAACGCAAGGAGCATGTGGCAGGGACTTAATTACATCACGGACTTTAAAAGTAATAAATCCACCACTGTGAACATTGCTGCGTCTCTCCCGGACGAGCTCAACTCATTCTACGCCCGCTTTGAAACCAAGGACAGCGCGCACACACAGCGCGCTCCCGCGGCCAATACAGAAACCGCCAGCACACTCACTGTTTCTGTAGCGGATGTAACGAGATCTTTCCGTCGCGTGAACATCCGAAAAGCTACGGGGCCAGATGGCATCCCTGGACGTGTACTTAAAGCATGCGCACACCAGCTAGCGGGGGTTTTCACGGACATCTTTAACCTCTCGCTCTCTCGGTCTGTGGTTCCCACATGCTTTAAGACAGCTACTATTGTGCCAATACCGAAATCAGCTAAAACCACATGCTTGAATGACTGGCGTCCGGTTGCACTGACACCCATCTTCAGCAAGTGCTTTGAGAAGCTGATTAAAAATCACATCTGCTCTGTACTGCCCGCTAACACTGACCCTCTGCAATTTGCATACAGAAACAACCGCTCCACTGATGATGCAATTGCTTTCACCTTGCACACTGCTCTGTCTCACCTGGAAAACAAAAACACATATGTGAGAATGCTGTTTGTGGACTACAGCTCAGCATTCAACACCATAGTGCCTGCCAAGCTGGTGATAAAGCTCCAGGCTCTGGGCCTACACAGCTCTCTGTGCAACTGGATCCTGGACTTCCTGTCAAGCAGACGCCAGGTGGTCAGAATGAACAACATCACCTCATCCACACTGATCCTCAACACTGGTGCTCCACAGGGCTGTGTTCTCAGCCCACTCCTGTACTCCCTGTACACACATGACTGTACATCCAAACACAGCTCCAACGTCATCGTTAAATTTGCTGATGACACAACGGTGGTGGGCCTAATCACAGATAATGATGAGACGGCCTACAGAGAGGAGGTGCACACTCTGACGCAGTGGTGTCAGGAAAACCACCTCTCACTCAACATCAGCAAAACCAAGGAGCTGGTGGTGGATTTCAGGAGAGAGAAGAATGAACACACTCCCATAACCATCAACGGGACACCAGTGGAGAGAGTCAGCACTTTCAAGTTTCTTGGAGTACACATCGCTGAGGATCTGACATGGACTGCTCACACAGACGCAGTGTTAAGGAAGGCACAACAACGCCTCTTCTTCCTCAGGCGCCTCAGGAGGTTTGGAATGAGCCCCCACATCCTCCGCTCGTTCTACACCTGCACTGTGGAGAGCATCCTCACTGGCTGCATCACCACCTGGTACGGGAACAGCACCAGCAGCAATCGCAAAGGTCTACATAGGATTGTGCGAACTGCTGGACGTGTAGTAGGAGGTGAGCTTCCCTCCCTCCAGGACATCTACACCAGGAGGTGCATGAGAAAAGCCAAGAGAATCATCAGCGACTCCAGCCACCCAAGCCATAGACTTTTCTCCCTGCTACCCTCAGGCAGACGGTTCCGCAGCATTCGGTCACGCACCAGCCGACTGAAGGAAAGTTTCTTCCCTCAGACTATCAGGCTGATGAACACTTAACACACCCCACACAAACTCTCCCATACCCCACACTGCACACCATAAAGATGTAGCATGCACTGCACTTTAACCAATCTATACTTAAACAATACTGCCTACAACTATGTGTACACCTATCCATTGTACGCATCACTGTCACATTGCCAAATTTACACTGTTTTGTTTCTTTTTTGTGAGTATGTTGTTGTATTTTGCACTGTCTGTATTTGCACTGTCTGTATTTTACACTGTCGCTGTATTTGCACTGTCTGTATTTTGCACTGTTGTTGTATTTGCACTGTCTGTTTTTTTGCACTGTTGTTGTATTTGCACTATCTGTATTTTTCACTGTCTGGAGCCAGCACCTAAGCTTTTTACTCATCATAGCACACGTGCTGCTGATGATGTGACAATAAAAGTGATTTGATTAGACTACAGCTGGGTGTTTTTTTAGAAAAGGCATATTTAATCGCTATACATTTTACATTCTTCTTGGCCCAATATGTACCTGCCATGTGTATAGAAACAATGCTGACATGATATATGAAACACAATCAGTAGTTGGCAAATATATTTGGTGGATTTGTTAGTACAGTTATTGGTTTGTACATATGACTTTTGACTTTGAAAGTGTCAGTGCCTTACCAGTCGCAACCAGTCTTGAACTGTCCTGGACGTCCATTTTAAAGAGACTGGTTAATTACGACTGGTCCTGCTCTGATTGTAAGGCAAAGCATGATTGGTTGGAGCGAGAACAAGCAGCAATTGGTCAGCACCACGTTGAAGGTTGAAGGTGGGTGAAGTCCATCTATTTATTTTCATCGTTTTAACGTTAGAAATGTTTCAAAATCCACAAATGCACAGCGGGATCTACAAATGCACAGAGAGCTACCCACAAATACCCACAGTGATCTACAAATGCACAGAGAGCTACCCACAAATATTCACAAAGATCTACAAATGCACATAGAGCTATCCACAAATGCACACTAATCTACAAATGCACAGGACCCAATTCACATATAAATGTCAGGCAAACTTTGTAGAATTTTGTTTGTAGAATAAAAAAAATAGTAATAGTAAAAATAGTATATATAATTTTACTTATGAGTATAATTAATGTTTGTGGAACTCTTAAGATTTATTTGTAGATCTCATTGTATTTATTTGTGAATATACTTGGTATTTGTCAATCGCTTCACATTTATTTGTAGATCGTATTATATTTGTTTGGAATTACGAAACAATTCTCTCTCCATACAGTGTGAACTATCAAAGACACGATCTGAGAGAATCGCAGAAGAGTCGCAGATGCCTGTGAGATATTTGGCACGCTAAATATCTGGAGCTGTCGGCAAATCAAATCATGCTGTGTTAAATGAGTTTTGACTGAAAATAACATCAATAGCGATCACCTACAGTCAATGAAACAGCAGCATCCACTTGTGTGGTTATCTGCAGAGCAGCAGGTTAAGGGAGAAGTTAAAAGCGCTTTTGGACCCAAGAAATGGAGGAAAAACGAGTGGAAATTTGGCAGAAGCACCCGTGTCTTTTTGACATGTCATCAGAGCAATATCACAACCAGGTCAAAAAAGAAAATAGTTTATTTAAAAATTGCTAATTCCCTAAATTAGAATGACACTTAGCCAAACCCAGGTGAGCAAATATGTAAATTTTCACCTTATTAAAGACTTCTTTCTCATTATGTAGTTAATAACAAAAGATATGCTACGTGTTTTTGGTTGTGTGTTTGTTGTTTTGTATTTTGAGTTGCGTATGCATATTTATTTACTTACATTAATTTATACTTTTGTTTAATGTCTTTTTATGTATTTTTTTATCTACATGTTACTCTACAAATAGTCCACACTCTAGTACAGAAGGGGGCAGTAATGCACTAAATGCATTAAAGTTGGATGCCAACCAACCTCCGTTAAATATCAAAGATGAAGAAGAAAAAACTCTGAGTGGGTAGTTGTAGGAGTAGGTTGTATTGGGTTATTGGCAGGTATTGTTCTTTTCTAGCTGAACAAGCCTGTAAATACTTTGTAAATATTGTATTGTTTTTCTTTTTTAAAATCACTGCAATAAATTATTAAATCATAAACTACTTTTGAACAGTTATTTTATAGTGTGATATCATTTCACAATTGTACAATCTGTACTCTATTTTTGATTAAATAAATGCAGCCTTGGTCAGCAGGAGAAGCTTATTTTAAAACACTTAAAAATGCTACTGACCCCAAACTGTTGAACGGTATAGTGTTTGTAATTTGTAACAGAAAATTAAAATGATTACTTAAAGTAACACAATGTTTGTTTGTGTGAGGAAGAAAGTGATCCTAATTAGGACTGTCCGCTGGCAATGAAGTACAGCTCTGCAGCCCATCTTTTCTCCTCAAGCACTCTTTCCATCTTCCATCTCTATCGGGAGCAAGCTGATGCCATCTTTGTACACATGCTTCTATCTCCTGATTAGTGACATGATGCGTCAAACCATTTGGTTTCACAGCATCTAAAACACAAAATAATAATTAATAATACAAAGCTATTACGTTCATACAGTATACAAACAAACATTCATCCACCCACTGTAAATAAATTTTGGTAAATGAATATAAATTATCTTCAGTTACAGTTTTTGGCACTGTTAAATGCTTTTATTACATGGCTTGTTAAGTTTGACAATAGTATTTTGACAAACAAGGCTATTATAGCGAACAAAAACCTTAACTGTGGTGTAAGCAATTCACTGTTGAAGTACTGATAATGTAACACAATCAAAGCATAACGCAGTGAATCAAAAAGAGCATTTAATTTCTTAAAATTGCATGTTAATGTAATCCAACAAAGACCTTCTACAAATACTTGTGCCATTATTTATATAAAACAGTATGCAATAATTAACATTTAGAAAGTGTATTATAGTACCATTTTACAATAATGGTTGTAGAAATTGAAGTGCTCTGCATTTTAAAAATGTTTAGACTGTACAATTTTAAATACACACATACATGCTTACATTAAACACTACATACTTACCAAGGATAATGTGCCTTAACTGCAAGCATTTAAAGCTTATCTTCCTGTTTACTTCATGCATATTTATATTCTTGGACAGCGAGTTTGTTATTGTTGCCGTTATTATTCTTCAAATGCCATCTCTGGTATCCGTCCCACCTTTCATTGCCAAAATGCTTATCTGTAAATAAATATTTAATTTATTAGTTGTTAAAATAAAATGGCAATTATCTACTAAGGGAATAGTTCAACCAAAAATGTAAATTCAGTCATCATTTCCTCATTTATACTAGTCTAAATCCCAATTCTATTTTTGTACCCACACCCCTTCCCCTTGGCCCTTACAACCGTGGGTTAAGGAGAAGGGCTTCAAAACTTAAGAATTGGGACAGCACTTTAACACCTGCACACGTCATCATTTGTCATCGCAATCTCTTGCCTCATATGAGATCAGATGATCACGACTGCTGCAATTATTCTAGTTGTGTTATTTTTTTGTGTTTATCTTCAGGAAATCACTGAAGGCATATATTATGTTATCATAACAATCTAATGTGGTAAAACACAAATGTGGTTATGAATATATTAAAATATATGTTTGTTTGTCGTAAAAATTCATAATAATGACAAAAAATACTAATTTGTGGATCTCCTTACTTCCAGGTTCAGCACTACTGCCGTTGTGGCAGGTGTATTCTGGGAAATTTTCTTTACCCCTTCGTTTTGAGTGTGGTCCTGAAAAATCTTCGTTCGAATGGGTGTATACCTCTTGCCCTTAGCCCTACGCCTTCAAGCTAAAGAGAATTGGGACACCAGTACCCCTTGATGTGAACGCGTAAAACGAAGGGTAGGGGTAAGGGGAAGGGCTAAGAGGTAGAATGGGGATTGGGCCTACGAGTTTCCTCCTGTTAAACACAGGAGAAATCTTGAAAAATGTTAGTAATCAGACAGTAGATACTAACCACTGGCATAATACTTCTATAAATGTTGCCTTCGACTGTCTGGTTACCAACATTGCTCAAAAATATTGTCTGTTGTTTTCATCAAATGAAACAAACTCATTGTAATGAAGTTACGGCCACCTGGCCGCCGGGAAGAAGGAGGCGGAGAACCGACGGATTTTTAAATAAATATTTATTAATAAAAGGGACGGCAGCTCCTCATGGACACTGCCGTCTAAATTAAAACAAACGGACGGCAGCTCCTCACGGAGACTGCCGTCAAACTGAAAGCAAAAGTAAAACAACATGTCCGGGCCCGGTCCTCTCTCTCTGTCCTCTGCCATCGTTCCTCCTCTTATAGTCCAGAGCTCCTTCCGTGGGATTGAAGGCAGGTGCGCGCCACAGGTGCATCTCATCTGTGGCGGGCCTCGTTTCGCTCCCACGGCTCTCAGCCACGCCCCCTCGCCACACTCATATAAGCTTAAAATTAAATGATGAGCAAATTAAACATTTTTGTGAACTTCCTTTAAGAACAAGAACAAACATATTTTAAAACAATGAGCCTTTGGTAAGCCTAAACAAAACAGTTGTGCATGTATACATCAGTATCTGGAGTACAATGGACTTACCAACTGCTTTTGAAAGTCAGGACATTTCTTCAGCCTCTTCTCCAAGTTTTTCAGAGACTGAAGATCAGCTACTGGCAGTAGATTTGATTCAAGGCCTATGTCTTTGTGACTGACAGATTTTAGACCCTTTGATGAATGGACTTGGAGACAGTCTGCTGTAATTATTCAGCTGTTTATAGAGTGGAGGAACTATGACGTCAATTTGTATGCAAAAACCCGGAAGTGAGTTAGCATTTTAGCAGTTCCGGTTCCCTTATCCCAAAGTCAATGGGTTTTTTTTAATGGGATTTCAGTTAAATCGCTTACATAAGGCTCGTGACTAACACAAACTTAAAATACTTTCACATTTTATTATACTTCATAAAACACATCAGTTACAGCACACTCTTGATTTTTTTAATTGGTTACACTGGTTTAAAGAGACGGTTGCTATCAAGTTGCTAAATGTGACTACAGGCGGTGTCAGAGACATTGTACGTCATCGAGCTGAAATGCTCTGAATCGCAGCTCTCTTGTGTTGGGCTTTTGGATTTATCTGTTATTTAAGTATTTTCATGAACAGTATTTTATAGTTTGTAGTATTTTTCTAATTGGGAATTCATATTGTGTGTAGAAAATGCCTTCACTTGTAAAGACTGTCAAGACAGATTAATTTGTTGATCCTTTATTTTAATTAAACAATAATATGGGGATACTGCTTACCAGTGCAGCCTGTCTTTTTCCTGCTCTCAGTAATGCAAACGTGTGAACAAACGTGTAAAAAATACATACATATTAACGTAACACGTCATTTTAACGTGATCAAAGGATTTTTCGTCGTTTTTTTTCTTCATCTAAAGACATTTAACTCATGTCATAACTGCAATATTTACACTACTTAGAATTTATAGCAAATGTAACTGTATGTGTCACGGTTTATTGGTCTGTGCGTTCCTTCTGTGTCTGTGTGTGTGTGTGTGTGTGTGTGTGTGTGTGTGTGTGTGTGTGTGAGTGTGTGTGTGTGTGTGTGTGTGTGTGTGTGTGTGTGGGTGTGTCTGTGTCCGACTGACAGTTCTATGTTTACCTCCTACAGCTGTGCGGTCACGTGGTATGACGTCACCAGTGATTCCTGTTGCCTCTGCTCAGCTGGTTCATCAGCGCTTTTACAGCTGCTATGCATTATCACGCCTATATCTAGCTGGTGCTCATGTCTCTCTTTGTCAGTTCGTTGTTGTTCATCTCTGTGTCTCTGTCTCGTCAGGCTGTCCTCGTTGAGCTCCTTGTTCTTTCGTTGTGCCCCGTGAAGACAAATTCGTTCTCGGATGCTGGAAAAAATATTCATTCAACTTCCTCTATCTGATGACAAGCATTCTATCAAACTATTCTGCCTGTACTGCTTCAGGCTTTTGTGTTAAATAAATTATTGTTTACTTGCAATTGGGTTCAGTCGTGACTCATGACAGTATGGGCAAGGCAAGGCAAGTTTATTTATATAGCACATTTCATACACAGTGGCAATTGAAAGTGTTTTACATAAACAACAATAAAAAGACAAGTATGAGAAAATAAAAAAAAAATAATAAGAATGATTAAAACAGATAAAAATGTGTTAAAACAGGTTATAAAAGAATAAAAGGAAAAAAAACAATAGTGCAATCTGTCGGACGTAGCACAGTGTTCATTCAGTAAAGGCACAGCTAAACAGATGTGTTTTCAGTCATGATTTGAATGTGCCTAATGTTAGAGCACATCTGATAATTTCTGGAAGCTAATTCCAGCAGCGAGGGGCGTAGTAGCTGAAGGCCAATTCACCCTGCTTTGACTGAATTCTTGGAATTTCTAGTTTATATGATCCTAGAGATCTAAACCTGTTTTATTAGGTTTGTATTCAATGAGCATATCTGTAATGTGTTGAGGTCCTAGGCCATTTGATGATTTATAGACAAGTAATAGTACTTTAAAATCTATTCTGAATGTAACTGGGAGCCAGTGTAAAGACCTGAGGACAGGTGTGATGTTCTCTGATTTCCTGCTTCTGGTCAGAATCCTGGCCGCAGCGTTCTGGATGAGCTGCAACTGTCTGACTGTCTTTTTGGGAAGGCCCGTGAGGAGGCCGTTACAGTAATCCATCTTGCTGCTGATGAAAGCATGAACAAGTTTCTCTAAGTCCTCACTGGAAACAAAGCATCTGATTCTTGCAATGTTTCTGAGATGATAGTATGCTGATTTACTAACTGCTTTGACATGACTATTGAAACTCAGATCTGATTCTAGAGTTACACCAAGGTTCTTGACCTTATTTTTGTTGTTTGACCTTTGGAGCAAAGGTACGCATTCACCTTGAGAACCTCATCTCTGTTCCCAAATGCAATGACTTTAGATTTCTCTTTGTTTAATTGACGAATGTTTTGGCACATCCAGCTGTTCATTTCATCAATGCATTGACAGAGGGTGTCAATAGGGCTGTAGTCATTAGGCAGTAAGGCTAAGTAGATCTAAGTGTCATTAGCATAGCTGTGGTAGGAAATTTGGTTCTCTCTTGTTATTTGGCTCAGAGGGAGCATATAAAGGTTAAACAGGAGAGGTGCCAGAATTGGGCCTTGTGGGACTCCACATGTCATGGGTGTCCACCTCGATCTATGATCACCTATACTGACATAGTAAGCTCTCCCTTCAAGATCAGATCTGAACCATTTGAGGACCGTCCCAGACAGCCTAACCCAGTTTTCCAGCCAATCCAGAAGTATGCTGTGACCGACAGTGTCAAATGCAGCACTGAGATCGAGCAATACCAGCACTGTTAGTTTGCCTGAATCTGTATTTAGGCGGATATCATTGATTATCTTTATAAGAGCATAATATAAGATTATAAGATCTTTATATGATCTCTTCTAAGATTTTACCATTAATTGCCATGAAATCCGACATAATGTCTGATTTCTTAAGTTATGGTTGAGCTTGTCTGATGTCAACACAACTTGGCTGATTGGATGAGCTGGATGCCTTTCTGATATTATCGATCTTATCAGTAAAGAAATGAGCGAACTCATTACATTTGCTTTCAGAGAGTAGTTCACTGGGAATCCTACTGGGGGTTTGAAAGTCTCTCTACCGTTGCAAAGAGTGTATGCGCATTATTTAAGTTGCTGTTTATAAGGGTTGAAAAGTAAGTCTGCCTAGCAGTGTTTAGTTCCACATAAAAAATATGAAAGCTGTCTTTATAGATATTTTAATGGACTACTATCTATAAAGTTTTGTCTTTTCATCATCTTTACCGATGTTGACCTTGACCAAGGTCCTTTCTGTCTGTCAGTTCTCTTCCTGACTTTAACAGGAGCAATGTCATCTATGACATTCTGGACTTTAGAGTTAAACAAATCAAGGAGAGAATCAACAGAGTCTGCAGATATACTTGGTGCTAGCGATATGGCCTTCATAAACTGCTCACTAGTGTTCTCATTTATGCATCTCTTTCTGACAGAGACCGATCTGTCTTCAGTGGCTGGAGTGATCAATATATCAAAGAAAATACAGAAATGATCAGAGTGTGCAACATTCTTAACAACAGTCGATGAAATGTATAAACCCCTAGTTATAAGTAAATCAAGAGTGTGTCCACGATTGTGTGTGGGTCCTTGAACATGCTGAGTCAGATCAAAAGTGTTAAAAACAGTCATGAGTTCTTTACAGTATTGATTTCTGGATTATCAATGTGAATATTAAAATCCCCAGCAATAGTAAAATAGTCAAACTCAGAGATTAATATTGATAACAGTTCTGTAAAATCATCAACAAAAGTTGGAGAATATTTTGGAGGTCTGTAGATAATGATCAGTAAAATGAGTGGAGCATCCTTTAGTGGTGTACTCAAATATTCAAAGGACAAATAGTCACCAAATGACACTTGTTTACACTCATAGACATCTTTAAACAGTGCAGCGATGCCTCCACCTCTCCTATTGGCTCTGCAATCACTCAAAAATCTAAGTTTAAAGAAGCTGTTTCATTCAGAACTGCTGCGCTACGACTGTCATCTAGCTAAGTTTCATTTAAAAGCATAAAATCAAGGCAATTTGTGTTGATAAAATCATTGACTAAAAGTGACTTATTGTTAAGTAATCGGATGTTTAAAAGTGCTAACTTAACATTTTTGGCTGTTTTCCCTACAGTAGTCTCAGATTTACATTTAATAGACACCAGATTTGAATGATTTGCTATAAGGCTTGAGAAAATCCTCAGTTTTCTGTCATGTAATACAACATATATCTGCATAGAGAAAGCTACAGGCACACTGTGTTTCTGCTTGTTCTGCAAACATCTGATAAAGACACTGTTATCTAAGCAGGCACCCGAGACACATCAATGGCAGCTTTTAAGTTCACCAGCTGAAGATGAGGTGTTTTTTGAGACCTGGCGCTGTCGCAAAGACCTGAGGCCTCTCCTAGGTGTAGGGCGAGGTGGGCTCAGAGATAGGTGTGAGGCTGGCTGACTTTTGGTTGCTAACTGGGTGCAGCAATAAAGTGTGAGAGTTTAGTTCCAGCAAGCACCAGTTCCTCCATCTTTTTTGAAAAATTCCAAAGAGGCGAGCAAGGTGACAGTGAGAATGTGTCTGGTGACAGAGGCTGTGGGTCTGGGGTTTTTGGCTGTTGAGATATGTTGACCTGGCTGTTTTCCTCGAGATCATCCATGAGTGCTGAGAGTTGGTGCTGTTCTGGTGCATCACAGTCTCTCTGTGTTAAACTCTGTGTGCAGGGCTCAGACAGCAGTTTGTCTGTTATCAGTGGTTGTTGTGTCTGCGTGGTGTTATTGCTGTCCTTTTATTCTTTTATAACCTGTCAGATCGCAAGTAACTTTGTTTCAAGGACTGCAATCTTTTGTAGAAGTTTGTGGCAGTTTGTGCAGCAGGGATATTCTAAATTTATATATAATATAAAGCAGGGATATTCAAAATCAATACGCTCCAGAGCCATTTTACAGCCGTGTTTTCCCGTCTCAGGAATGTAAGCAGCTGGTAGCGGGAGGATTGTTTAGACGATAATCCCCCTCTTGTTGGTAAAGTTGTATTCCAGAAAGTTTGTAGATTCGATGTTGATCTTCAAGTTGTGTCATTTGAGCACTGTGCTGATAGGCTCAATTTAAAATTAGAGTATAAAATATAAAAGCAAGAGTGCAAGGAGCTGAGCAGTAGGCAGAAGCGTCCGAACAGTAGCAAGGCAGGAAGTAGGCTGCTTTTTGCTGTACTTTGTGACAATAAAAGAATACTGAATGTTGTTCTGTGTCCATAATGGAACTTGCAGGCATTTCATAGACTCCTCATGCCTCATTGCCATCTGTTACTAAGGTAAGCAGGCTGTATGCACATGAGCGATACAATTATTTAAATATGTCTTATCAATACTATGTAGGCACATTTATACAAACAGTTTAGACACTTTTACAACAACCATAAAGTAAAACAAAATGTATTTACCACTTAAAAAAAACTATCCAAAAGGCACATAGGTCTATACAGATGTGTTTTTGCATATTTATTTGTTTATAATAGCATGGATTATATAATAAACCGAGAGATTAAATCTTTGTCATGCACCATATTTCTAAAAATGAGCTTGAAAAGTTGTCTGTAGCAAGGTGGTGCTGACGTCACAGGCGAGTGCCCCGAAGACACTGTAGTCCGTTTATAGCCTAATGTTAGCTTTTCAATTCTTGCGTTTGCATTTAAGGTCCAAAAGTGCTAAAAGTTGTATTTTCATGTGAGGATTATCCGGCTGGACAAATTGTAGGGTATAATGAACAGTGTTTGAACACAGAGCTTATTATTTGCAATTTTCGAAAAGCCTATGGGAAAATCCTATAGGGATTTTAGTGAGGGAACTAGTTTTATGCTAGCAGCCGATTAGCCTACAACATGGGTGACCAACCCTGTTCCTGGCGATCAACCTTCCTCCAGATTTCAGCTCCAACCCTGATCAAACACACCTGAACCAATTAATTAGAACCTGAGGGGCACTTGATAATTACAGGCAGGTGTGTTTGATATGGGCTACAACTGAAAACTGCAAAAAGGTTGATCTCCGGGAATAGGGGTTGAGCACCCCTGGCCTACAAGGTGAGGTCATAGTAGTTCCTCCACTCTATTCCTTTAGCACACACACTTGTTCAAAACTAGGAGAACTCATCACAGTGGTACCATATTCCACCTTGTGGTTGGAGTCAACCAAGCACATACATCACATCTCTTCCCTTAAGATTTTTTTCCCCATAACTAACTTAACATTTACACTTAACGATTTTTTATACTGAGTTTAGTCCAGTCAATCAATACTTTGACTTACTATTAATAGTAATTGATTTTCTAATATTATATTAATTGAAACATAAAACTCATACTTCCAGCTGAAAAATTACTTGTTGAGATGTCTACTTTCCTTATTTGTAAACTCATACTTCCAGCTGAAAAATTACTTTACAAATAAGGAAAGTAGACATCTCAACACCTTAACACTGTCTAACTACTCTACAACATAACTAATGAGAGTCACTGAGAATACAATTTTGATGATCTAATCAGCCTGCCAAATCTTGACCTTTGAACTGTTTCCTCGCAGCTCACATTTGGTGTCACTATTCCTTTTTTGGCAATGCCACCGGGTTTTGCACTTGTGATGGTGCAAGTATCCTTTCTGTCTCTGTAGCTGTGCTGGTCAATGGTTCATAAACGCTCACGTCTTCAGAAAGTTGAGGTGGAAAGGTCAGTTCTCTGGTTTTTAACAAGTGTCGTCGATTTCTACTGTAGGAGTTTCCATCTTCTGTCTGGATTATGACTGACCTGGGGTTTATTATATTTTCTCATGATGACTGCTGGTTGGCAGTTATCTTTGACTCTTACTTTCTCTCCTTCCATCATTAATGGCAGCCATTTTGCTCCTCGGTCAAAGTACTGCTTCTATTTCAGCTGCCTCTCTTTGATGCTGTGGTGCACATTATCAAACAGCTGTGGCTTTAATAGCTGTGCTGATGTTGGCAGTCAAGTTTCTCTGTTACATCCTTTTCCACATCAAAATACTTGAGCACTGGAGCTTTGCTGACAAGCAAAGCTCCAGCAGTTTTTAAAAGCTTTTCTTTTGCTCCTGATTCTGTTCATCTGCGCTCTCAATCTCCTATTATGCTGCTTCTCATCTTCACCCCACACCAAAATATCATCCACTATGTTTACGACTTCCTCCAATCCTTCCAATCTCTGTGCAATGCACTTTTGAAACACCTCTGGAGCTTACGACACTCCAAACGTAAGTAGTAAGAATCGATATTGTCCATACGGAGTGTTAAAGGTACATAACTTGGAACTTTCTTCATTCAGCTGCACCTGCCAGAAACCATAATTGGCATCCAATATAGAGAAAACATTTGCATTAGGCATCCCTACTGTTATCTCTTTAACTGTGCATAGTGGATAATGCTCTTTTTTTGTAGCTTTATTAAGATCTTGGGGATTTATGCAGATTCTGAGTTTGTTGGGTTTTACAACTGTGACCATGCTGTTCACCCAGATTGTAGGGTCAGTCTGCTTTACAATAAGATCCTCCATCCTATCTAATTTTGCTTGTATTCTGTCCTTAAGTGCTATCGGCACTTTCCGTGATGGGTGAATGACTGGAGTGTTCTCTGGGTTGAGCTGAATGTGATGAGCTAAATGTGGTACACATCCTAGACCAGTAAACACATCTTCATATTCACTTATTATGTCAGTGTTGTCTTTATCTACATCATACAGTCTTCTGATTAATCCTAGCTTTGTGCTGGAGTCTCTTCCAAGGAGAGTAGGTAAGCCTTTTTCTATGATCTAAAATTCTAACTCATATTCCTTGTCTTTGAAATCACACTTGAGCTTTGCTTTGCCTTTTGTCTTAATAATGTGACCAGAGTAAGTAACTAGCTTATATCCTGACTTCACTAATTCAGCATTTTTTTTTTGGAATTTTTTTAAAGTCTCTCACTGACAGAAAATTGCATTCTGCTCCTGTATCAAGCTTTACAGTTAGCACACTGTTGTTACCTTTAAGCTCTGCAGTCCATTTCTCACAATTGTTGTTCATTGCTGAGACTGTATGCAGCTGAATCTTTGCTTCTGCTGGCTCACTTCGTCTGATTTTTATACTTCCCATAAACATGACATCAGCTTCCTCTGCTTGATAATTCCCATGCACTTTTCTCTCTGTTTTTCTGGTCTTGAACTGTTGTTTCGGTGAACTGTACATGCAATTGAAGTGCTTCTTTAATTTGCATTGATTGCATAATTTTCCATATGCTGGACACTTATTTGGTTCAAGGATGTAGACACACCTTTTACATTCACTTTTCTCTTTGTCACTCTCTTTCTATGAATAAGCTGCTTTTTTTACTTTGGTAACTTTTATCTTGTGCAATGCCACATCTGCTTCCTCATGCAGGGCTTTCATGTGACTTTGCGTTATTTCACTTGCTCGACAGATGTTCACAGCTATTGTCTGATTTAAATCTGTCTCCCTGAGCAGCCTAGCTCTCACTCACCATTTATTATGCCACAGACTATGCAGTCTTTTATCAGCTCATCAGTTAGTTGCGCAAACTCACAGTCCTTTGCTTTGTTCTTCATGTCCGTCACATGAGCATCAATTGTTTCATTTGGTCCCTGAACGCAGGTAAAGAATACGTGTCTCAGATACGTAATGTTCTTCAGAGTAGCTCACAGTAGTCTCTAAACATGTTTTTCAGTCCATCATATCCATCCACATCTTCTTCAAAAACCATTGCAATAAACACCTTTATCGCTTCGTCTCCAGCAACATAAAGGAACGTCGCACATTTTACCTTCTCATTCTTCTTCACGATGCCCGTCGCAATCAGATAGAGTTCAAACTTTTGAATCCACTTTCGCCAGTTTTCTGCCAGATTTCCATCAAAGCTTAAACTATTCAGAGGCTTTAAGTGCTCCATCCTTATTTTCTGACACCATGTAATGTTGTGTAATCTTGGATGAATGGACTCGGAGACAGTCTGCTGTAACTATTTAGCTGTTTATTCCTTTAGCACACACACTTGTTCTACACTAGGAGAACTCATCACAGTGGTACCATACTCCTTGTTGTTGGAGTCAACCAAGCACATACATCACAAATAGTATTACATTTCCCAATTAACAAATACTTACAAGTAAAAATTTGAGGTCTTCATAGTCCTTGTGGCTGGTGGTAAACCCTCTCTGATGCAAATCATTTTCACAGTTTTTTATCAGTCACAGCTGATGCGCGTTCCGGGCGCTATATATGTTCAGTGTTTTGTAGTTAGCATTATCAGTTCGTTGTTGTTCACTCCTGTGTCTGCTTCTTTTAGACTCTCTCGCTCGCTTTGGTGAAGGCTCTCTGACATAACCTGTTTCTTTTGGACCTACGTCTCTTTGATGTTGTTACTACTGCCTGCTCTGAAGACTACATTATCTGTGAGAGACTTCACCTCATATTCGTTTCTCTAATGAACTTTACCATGGGTAAACTCAACGATTTCCTTGAGAGCGGCTCCTTAGCGCGACCTTTCCCTTCCCTCCATATCTGGTGAGATATCCATGAGAGACTGCTATACGACATTGGTTCACGGATGAACCTTCATCGCTGTTTGGTGTGTCGTATTCTGGTGTGAGCATCCTTGCCCTACACTATATCTGGTGAAATCTATACCAGTTGTGACTTTTTAAATAAATCATCTTGTTTTCACTTGCATTTGGGTCTCCTGTGTATATCATTGTGACAAATACTGTAGCTCTAAAATTGTGTTTTATTAATTATTTTGTTAGTAATTTTGTTAGAAAATGAAATCATGAAATGTGAGTGCTTTTAGGCCAGAGGTTTTCAGCTTTTAAAACTGTAATTTTAATGTTTTATGAATCAATTTGTATCCATATTTAAATATTTAATTATTTTATCCATAATTATTACATTCCCTTTAATTGTATAGAATAATACTACTGTAGCAAATTCTGTGGTTGTTCTCCTGCTTCAGTTTTGATGTTAGTGGCCAATTGTTTTTGGAAATCCTAAATAAGACCTTCAAACATTACCCAGGTTGAGAATTGTTGTGTTAGACAACAATGAAATTCTTGTTCCATATCATTCTTTTAGTGTTTTAAAAATAACCTTTCAGTTATTTCAATACAGCATAACTTTTTTTTGCTCAATCACCTACACAGACAGATGTCTAGCAGGACATGAAAGAACTAAGCAGGCCTCTGTGATCACAAAAAAGTAAACCTGATGGCACATGTCCTTTTTATGTTAAACAACAATTAATCCATTTGACTCTACACAAGACTGATGCAAAGTGCTAACAAATATATTTTTTATTGTTTTATTTATGTATGTGTAAAAACAGAGGTTAATTCTTTTTCATTTACCAGCCAATGTTGCATATTAAATATTTGTCATGGCCATTCATAACTTTTACTAGCTAAAACAAAAATATAAAAAAATCCTTATTATCAAAGCCACAGAATTTGATTTAGATATAATTAAATCTAAACAATTGAATCCCTTTCCACTTTATGATTCAATCGCTGATTTCTCTGTGTTTTTATTTACCATTTTAACTGCACTACATTGTTCTGCACACTGGATAGGAAGCATCACGCCTTGGACATCCCAGGCTGGTCTATCACACACAGGTCACATCAGTTTACACACGTTCTCAAGTTCAAGGCAGTGAAGCAGTTACCCTATAAGCAAAAATTCACTTTACTAAAAAACAAAGTGGCACCCGAGTTTAAATTCGTTTATTTAAAAAAGCACCAAAAACAGTTTGTTATTCTACAGTTGAAACACTTATCTCAGTATGAGACCCATTTTACACTTTGTTTTCAGGCTAGCGGTAGGGATTTATAAAAACACTATAGTAAGAGTGTAATGAACACATCACAAACTTAATCTGTTTCGGGAAAACTGTTTCGAATGATAACCCATGTACAAGGTAACTATTAAACCCATAGCCCATATCATCTTCCCATAGCTACATACTTAAATAACCACAGACACATGTTCTTTTAAACATCATTTATTAAAAAAACATAGAAAGATTGCATACACTTACTGGTTTTCATTCCCCAGCAGCTGTTCAGACTTTAAACAAAGACATTTATACGTTTTTTTTTCCCATCTTCACTTCAGAACGACCATTTTGGAAGACATCATCGGGGTTACGACCCCCTGGTCAGTGATACAAATCATTGTTCTGTTGTTTATTTTTGTCTATTAATTGTTTAGTATTTATTGTTCATTTTTGTATTGGTTGTTTGTTGTGTTGTATTTTGAGTTTTGTGTGCATATTTATTTACTTACATTATTTATGCATTTGTTTAATGCATGTTCATAAAGGTACAAAGTATGTACTTTTTTGGTCTACATGTTACCCTACAAACTGTAGAATGGTATAATCCATAACCTTAACTCTGGGTGGGTAGTTGTAGGAGTAGGTTATTGACAAATATTGTTCAGACCTTTTTCTTGATTTAGCTGAATAAGCCTGTAAATTGTAAATTTGTATTGTATTGTTTATTATTCTTTATTGCTTTTTTGTCACTTTCACCTTATTGCTGGACTTTTTTTCACTTTGCGAAATCGGCGGCTTCTGTGACACTTTTTGCCTCCCATCTGCCCAAACACATGTAACATTATATTTCACAACCGCATGAAAAAAAACAAATACAAAAAGACAAAAACTAAATAAATTGAAACATGAAATATACTGAAACTAGGCTGTTAACATTTTAAACAGTTTTTAAAAACATAATAGTAATTTGAGGGACAACACTAATGTTTTAAAAAAGAAAAAAAAAAAACCTGAACCGAAACAAAATTATGAAAAATAAAGTTGTGGGAGTTAATTTGCTCATGGCAAAAAAAATTATTAAAATTTTAGTGAGGTTTTTAAGGTATTTGTTTTATGCTTCTAATGACATTCAAACCCCTCAAGTAGGCTAATCAGAGCTACATTTTTAGATGGTGATTTAGTTAAACCACAACATTTTGGAAAATTATTTTTCAGTGAACAAACCATCATAAAAAGACTTGATAATACTATTAATGAGGCAGTCATGATTAGCCTATTTTATTTCCTTTGCGCTTTTAACCTGAGTAAATCACTTTGTGTTCCCTGCTTTATCAGTTTGTTTAATGTGTTACATAACTGCCTCTTGCTGGTCATGTGTTTAATGTGTTAGAGGTTCCAAAATTCGCTGACCTTGAGGGCCAAATATCAACCACATGGGGGCCACATATATATATTATATTATTATATTATCTTTCCTTATGTATCTTGCTTCCTTTTTTTCTAAATGCTACCTCCCGTTGACCTGTCTCTCCCTGAAATGTGATGTTTGTGTATGGTCGGGGGGTCCAATTTCACTATATGTCAGTGTATGTGAATACATGGAGGTATATGTGACAAATAAAGGCTTGATAAATAAAGGCTTGATATATATATATATATATATATATATATATATATATATATATATAT
>CAIGQZ010033163.1:418718-430984 GCA_903798205.1 Danio tinwini
ATATATATATATATATATATATATATATATATATATATATATATAAACATTTTTATTTATTTAAAGAAGGCTTTTGATAGATGAGACACAATGGTTTTCCATGTTCCTCCATAAAAGTTAATTCACATTACTATGCAGAGTTAAAAATCCAGTTTTCATTATCCACTTGCCATCAAAAGACAATAAAATGTAATGAAAGGTCATATGCATCCCAATGTCTTCAATATTCATTTATACATTAATTTTTTTTTTTGGCTTAGTCCCTTTATTAATCCGGGGGTCGCCACAGCGGAATGAACCGCCAACTTATCCTGCATATGTTCCATGCAGCGGATGCCCTTCCAGCTGCAACCCATCCATACACACTCAATCACACCCATACACTAAGACAATTAGCCTACCCAATTCACCTGTACCGCATGTCTTTGGACTATGGGGAAAACCGGAGCACCCAGAGGAAACCCACGTTTGCATGTTCGCAGGGAGAACATGCAAACTCCACACAGAAACGCCAACTGACCCAGCCGAGGCTCGAACCAGCGACCTTCTTGCTGTGAGGTGACAGCACTACCCACTGCGCCACTTGTCTTTAATATATACATATACAGTTGTATATGTATATATATAGCAGTAGGCTATTTTTTTATAATTTCAGTTCATTTAATTTACTATTTAAAAATCAGTATGCTAGAAAATGGACTTCATTTTTAAAATAGCTTTTTACAGTCATTCAATGTGTTTTTGGTCAGTATCAGTCAATGTTTGGTGGGTTGGATCAAAGTGGATAAAACAAATGAACAAGTTAATCTGTAATTGACAGTGTCACAATGATATACACAGGAGACCCAAATGCAAGTGAAAACAAGATGATTTATTTAAAGCATCTAACTGTTATTGATCTCACCAGATATAGTGTAGGGCAAGGATGCTCACACCAGAATACGACACGCCAAACAGTGGTGAAGGTTCATCCGTGAACCAACGTTGTATAGCAGTCTCTCATGAATATCTCACCAGATATCGAGGGAAGGGAAAGGTAGCGCTATGGAGCAGCTCTCGAGGAAATCGTCGAGTTTACCCACTGTAAAGTTCATTAGAGAAGCTGATTTGGGGTGAAGTCTCTCACAGATAATGTTGTCTTCAGAGCAGGCAGTAGTAACCACATCAAAGAGACGGAGACTTGCATAAAGTCCAAATGAAACAGGTTATGTCGGAGAGCCTCCACCAAAGCGAGCAAGAGAGTCTAACAGAAGCAGACACAGGAGTGAACAACTACAAAACACTGAACATATATAGCGAGCGGAACGCGCAGCAGCTGTGACTGATAACAAACACCTGTGCGTTGAGAGTAGTAACAAAACACGCGACCACCCAGCTGATGAATGTAAACACACATACACACACACACCACGCGGTGAAGAACCCAAACAAGACACACCCACTTCACACACACACACATGCAAGAAAAACAGAAAGACCCACTAACGTGACAGACAGGGCATCAGTGAGCTGCAGCAAGAAAACAGTTCCAAAAATGTTTTTTTTTTTTCATTATTTGTAGTGCGAGCACAAGATTATTGCTCATGAGCAATTCAATAGAGATTAATAGGAATCAGGAATGCATTGCGCTGTTATGACACATTCCGGATTTCTTGCTGTATATGTTGAAAGTGGCACATACTGCATTTGTTTGATAAGATAAATTCTTCTCTGAAATCTACATAGTAAGTGATCTTTTATGACTCCATAAAATACTTCTATTTGCCTGTGATTTCAGGCAATTGTCAACAAGTTAATGCAACAAGTTAATGCAGAGAGGAGAAATAGTTTCTGGATGCAGACTTGAATTTGCAAGCTGAGTCTGCATCTCAGACTTGCAATGCAGGTTAGCTAGTGAGGTCACTTGAGCTAGTGTGGTCATTCCTACTATTATTCGGTGCGATTTCAGGGTAGTAACTGTCCCTGACAAAATGTAAATGTTTGCCATTCCCTGCCAAAATCATGCACATGGTTTAAACTGGTCTTCCTTGATTGTATAAAATAAGCTAATAATAATAAATAGCAATACCATGGACGCAGTGCAATATTTAAGTAAAACAGTAACAGGAGTGACATTTTTTTTTGCTAAACTCAAGCATTACCACTTAGCCTATATGGTGAACAAATAGCACATGATGACCTGGGGAAGATTTTAAACATGATTATTAACTGTATTTTTTAAAAATGACAAAAAAAAAAGTTTCTCCTATAAAAATGGGTTACAGGGTAGACGGGTTATGACTCTGAAATGTTGAAAATAAAAGAAGATAAAAGATTGAAACTAGGGCTGCTTCTTGTAGACAATTTCTCTTTATAAATGTGAGAATTCCTGAGAATCATGTGACTAGAGAAGCAACCAGGAGGCATTTTTATGGGGATTACAATTAACGTAACAAGGGGGACACACTTTTTTATATTTTATTAATATATTTTAATTATTTAAAAAAAACATTTGGTAAGATATATTATATTTATGACAATACAAAATCAATGAAAAGTATAGTATTTATTCAATTTTTATTCAAATTATTGAAATATATTCGAATTCTTCGAACCTGGGACGTGGCATTTCAGCTACTTGCACTAAAATTAGAGTAAATATTTTCAGTTTAATTTAGTTTTGGGCACTTATCATTGTGCTATCATTGTGTCCTTTTGTGGAAATGGAATAATCCTATCAGACAAGCTTTGTGATGATTTTTTTATGCATTTTTAAATATTCTGTACCATATAATGCCTTGGGGACACAAATGGCATAGAGTAGTAGGAATTACCCAGTGGCATCACTGTGAGGGGTGGGGTTAGGTGTGCACACTAAAAGCATTGCATGCAACTAATCTTGCAGCTAATAGCACACTATACACTATGCACTATGTATTTATGCACTTACACGCTAAAAAGCATAGTATATGCTGTTCCTAAATGGAACACTAACATTTTTTTACTAAGCGGAAATTCAAACCATTTTCCAGATGACATTTGACGGTTGCCAAATTAGTGAAATAAATGACCAAACTACTAAATAACACCTGCCATGTGTATAACCGCATTCAGCATAATTACTCTCGTAGGATAATTTTGCTTTCATAATAAAAAATAAATAAAGTAATCCAACATCAGTGCCCAGAAGCACCGCTACATGAGCAAAGCAGCAGCCGTTGAGTGGGTGAAGTGTCCAACATTCAGTGTTGAACAGTGTTGAATAAGTGCATCATCCGAGTATTTAAAGTGCACTTAATCTTTTTAGAATTACTTACACTAATTATACTACAAAATAGCATAAATAGTGCATAAGTATGCAATTTGGGATGCACCTTGCACTTTCTCTGGCGAGAGAGATCAGTGGCACCAAGAATCTAGGACAGCTTATGTGTACAGGTCAGAAATGCTGACTCTATAAATGTTTTTTTTTAATACAGTTAAAGTAATACCTGTATGCTGTGTCATATTCTTGTTGAGGATTTTAATCTTTGTTGTTGTTTTCAATAATGTAGCACACTTTGATCAACATGTGACTGTTTGACATTGACTTTGATGTTAGGAAAGAGTATATATGGTTGTTAGGATATATAAATATTAAATATACTAAATTATATAGTACTGTATACTAAATAAAATTAAAACTATTTGTTTGATAACACAAAACAAAATAATTTTAAATCAATAAGAATGAAATCAGGCTGCACGGTTGCGCAGTGGGTAGCACATTCTCCTCACAGGAAGATGGTCTCTGGTTCGAGCCTTGGCTGCGTCAGTTGGTGTTTCTGTGTGGAGTTTGCATGTTCTCCCAGTGTTGGTGTGGGTTTCCTCTGGGTGCTCCAGTTTCCCCCAGTTTCCCAAGTCCAAAAACATATGGTATATGTGAATTAGGTAAGCTAACTTGTATGTAGTGTATGTGTGTGAATGAGTGTGTATGGATGTTTCCCAGACATGGGTTGCAGCTGGAAGGGCATTCGTTGTGTAAAACATATGCAGGATAAGTTAGCGGTTCATTCCGCTGTGGCGACACCAGATTAATAAAGAGACTAAGCCAGGGATGAGCAAAGTTGATCCTGGAGGGCCGGTGTCTCTGCATAGTTTTGCTCCAACCCTAATCAAATACACCTGCCTGTAGCTTTCTAGTGATCTTGAAGACACTGATTAGTGTGTTCAGGTGTGTTTGATTAGTGTTGGAGCAAAACTCTGCAGGGACACTGGCCCTCCAGGATCAAGTTTGCCTATCCCTGGACTAAGCTGAAAAAAGAAAATTAATAAATGAATGAATAAATTAATGAATGAAGAATGAAATCAAATTTATATTTTACAATTGTAAAGATTTACAGTATTAACCACAGAGGTTGTTAAATCTTTGGGTAGTTGGAAAAACTTTTAATGTGCAATTTAGCAAATGCTTCTGTTTGTTTTACATAAAGCTCCCCTGAGGTGCTTTGAAACAGCATTGGTTTGAGAATTGAAATAATTTTAACTGAAACAAATCATTGCGGGACTAGAGGAGGTAATATATAAAAAAAAAAGCAGTAGCATTTTATCTCAGCTCGGGTAAAGTCATTGAGCTTTGTAAAGTTACATTTTAGACAGCTTCTGTTAGGCTAATGTAAAACCAGGGCTGTGTTAAGGTTTGATTTCAAATCCAGTGACCACGCCTTCGTTTGTTCTGGCAAATTGCTTTAGATCAGCCACACGTTTTCTAGTAACAGAATCCGCTTGTCTTTCTCAATATTTTGCAGCCTCAAGGCTTTCCCTTCCTCCACCAGGCCTATGATCATCTTTTGCTGTTTTCTAACAACAGAAACATCCTCTGTCAACTAGTGGTGTAGTCGGGGCTATACGCACGTATACTCAGTATGCCTACTTTTTTTTCCATGCGCTGTTTGGGTATTACGACTTCTAAGGATCAATAATTGCGTATACCCTCGTATACTCACTTGTTTTTCTGATTAGACTTCCCTAATTTACGTGTATTTGCACCAAATTTTTTTTTTTTTTTTACTTGCATCTTATTTGTTGCAATCAGTGCATTTTTGTTTAATTTGCGCCATTCCCCGCCCCCTGACGACCGCAGCAGCTGGGAGAAAATTTCGGGAGTTTTTCGATAACGACGACATGTCAACTAAATGATGTCTCGCTGAAACACTGAGGTAAAATTATTTTTTAAAAGCATGGGCATCGCTTTAGCCCCCTATATTTCTATTCAGTGCCTCTAAATGTTTAGCAATTTCCTCATGAACTGTACACTACTAAATGATCACCTCAATCCCCTTTAAATTTGATATGAAAACGGCGGCAGACTTCCGCTCCTTCATTTTCAACTCGTTTTTCGTTTAATCAGCAAACCACAGCTTTGCAGAGTGAGAGCAGAAGGTGTGTTTATCTATAGATTGTTATAATATCTGCATATTTGCAGTTCTTTGCTATAGAAACACTTGTATCACATGTACCAATCGGGTTTCCCCATCTACTGTTTCCTCTGCGCTCCCCTCATCATCACAGCTGTTCCTCCAACAAAAATGCAACTCTTAACGAACATTTATTATCAATTAACTATGATTATAAAACACATTACAGTGCATGTGGCATTATATATCATACATTCATGCACAGGATTAAACAGTGACAGAACCACTCAGTGAATGTCCTTATTTTAACTGCATATCAAGAGTGAGATCAGAGTGAAATATTGTGTTGTGTCTTTGTTAAAAATTATTTACTATTATGACTTATATTATTATAGTGAAATATGTAAATTAGCCTGTAAATTTTTTTAACATGTTTATATTTATGCCATTTTGAAAAAAGTAGTAGTTCTATTTAAAACATGGAAAAATACTTGAGTATAGGCTAGTATTTGAGTTTTTAAAGAAAAAACATTTTATTTTCCTGATATTAGCTAAGCATAAATCATTAAAAAAAATAAAATAAAAAAATATATATATAGTTTAGTCGTTTCTTTGCCTACTTTTAAAATGTGTGTTGGATGGATAATAGTACACCACTTTTTTTAGGACTACACCACTGCTGTCAACATATCGAGCAACAGCTTGATACTGTCAACCTCCTCCATCTGAGCGTAAAGCTATTTTGGTTGCATATCGTCTTTTTGTTATTATTATTTGTTTATTTTTGTAGCATAACCTCAGCACGTTCCATCACACGCTCGCTCCAATGGAATTGTGTTCTTTAGGTGTGTTTACCCTGTTCTGATGATGCAAGCATTGCATATGCATTGCAGCCGAAAAGTCCATTCTTTGTGTCCTTTTTGAGGAATTTTCAGAGCCTGGTCTTATAGTCACTCTCCTTGCCATTCAAAATAAATTAAGAAAACTTTTCAATAAAGGCAAGGGAAGTGGAAACTAAATATTGTGATCCAAAATTTGTCTCACAATTCAGGATAAAAACATAAACATTTCAGATGAAGGATAATCCACTTCCCTAAGAGACTGTTGTGATCAAAATGACTTTATTTATTTTTTTAAGTCATGAGTATTATTAGTAGCCTATTATCACTGATCACTGTAGTTAGATGTATACTTGTGCTTTTTATTAATTCAGTTATTTTGCCTTTAATGTAAATAAATGTGCAAACAATATACTTGCTGTTGTACCCACTCTCTCCTCAATACCACATATTTTATGTATTTACATATTGCTGCTGATTGGACTGACATTTTTGACACAAACAAGAGAAAACGTATCATGTCTTTTAACCCTGAAACCTGAGCAAAAACTCACACGTATGGAAAGCATACACTGTCAAATATGTTGATCCCCTTAGAGCACAATGTGTCCGTTTTAGCATATGTTTATAATGTAGTAGGGGAGGTGAAGTTATATTCTAGAGAGTATTTGATGATTGGACTGTTGAGAAGCTTAAGTAGGCTACAGATTAATGTCATCAAAATGCACAGTTCTAAATATGAAAGCTGTTTATTGTAATATTGCAAAATATAATCAATTAATCTAAATAATGGAAAAATAAATAAATAAATAAATAAATAAATAAATAAATAAATAAATAAATAAATAAATACATTTTATGACGGCACTTTGTGTTTAAATCCTAACATGCCACAAATCCAATTTAAAAATAAATTGATTAATACTAATTTTAAAATAAATGTTCTTATGGTGGTATCATCTCGTGTCTTTAATCTTAATGTATCCAAAAATGTATCAACTGTTAAAATGACAATTTAATTTGAAAACAAAAAAGGCAAAGAAAATGCACAAGACCCATGGCATAAGGTTGTCACCCAGCAGGCGGCGCTATATATCGTTTTTACGATCAGACCATGGAACGTACCTATTCTTGGTCCCTCCTGTGAATGCATAAATCCTACTATGGCATGGCTTACGTCATGAATAGTAAATACGTAACGTGACGCAACCCCACCCCATTTGCTGACGGACAGATTGCTACTGGATCTGCGAACCAACTAACTCTACTATGTAGAAAGGCTTGGCTCATGAATATCAATATGCTACGTGACAAACGGCCCACGAAAGTTACTAAGCTACGTCTGCGTGACCTTATTAATATTCATGATAAAGCCTTCGCCATAGTGCGGTTTATAATTACGCGACCCTCCCACACTCTCATTCTCCGTTCATCGGCTAACCTCAGCATCCCTTCTGCGATGATGGCGTGTGTGGATGCTGCTAATGCGGTGGAGCCTGGGGCCTAACCCAACCGGTTAACGTTACCTGGAAACTAAAGCAACGAGGACGTGCGGCGCGGGGCATTATGAGCCTTACCTTTAACGGCTGGCTAGCGGATCACTGCTGTATCTCATGTCAGGGTGTTTGTTCGCATGAAACCAAGGAATGAAGTGCTGCAACCATGATGCAAGGTAAAAATCCACGTTGGGCCCTTCAATTCACCGATGTCAGTTTAAATGATTTATTAGCGTGATAGCATTGCTTCCACGGCTGTACAGTAACGTTACGTGAAATCCAAATGCAGTACACGTTTGTTTTAGTGACTGTCTCCTTGAAGGAGGTGAAGGATTATGTGTCTCACGTTGTATGGCCAGTGAGCATATTTGCACCATGACACAAACGTCACGATGGCACATTTAAATTAAGTGTTTAGATTTACACTCAAATAATATAAAACATACATATAAATTAGTCATCACTTTGTTTGGGTGTCTGCTCTCTGATCCCGCCATTATGATATTTTAGGTCACTTCAAAGCTTGATTCAATAGAATAGTTCACCTTTAAATAAAAATTCTGTCATCATTTGCAATCAGGACACTTACCAATTTAAGATTGCCTTTTTTAGGTGCCCTTTTTCTTTAGTAGAACATTAAAGAAGATATTTAGCTTGAAACCATGGTCCTTGGTGATTCGTGAAATACAGGTCAATAGCCACCAGCAAACTAAACAAGTAAATAAAGACATAAATATACCTGTGGCTACTCTATTAAAACCTTTACCAGAACTGACTACTATTAAAATTGAACATTGTTTACAACATTATACTTTTAATCTACAGCCCCAACAAACAGTTTTGACTGCATTTACAACAGTCTGAATAGTCATGTATATTGCCTAGAACCATGGCTGTTCATTTTATTTTTAACTCTGGAATTTCAGTTGCCATTGACTTCCCTTTATTTAAGGAAAAATTTACATTTTCAAATCAGTTACTACTGTACATATTAGGACTGTGTATTGGCAAGGGCCTCACGATATATATATATATATATATATATATATATATATATCGCGATACATGGGTCACGATACGATATATCGCGATACAATAAATATTGTGATATATTGCAATAGTTTGTATTGGTATGTGTGTCACATTATATTGACAACTTGATAAAGTCAGCAGACAAATTAAAATTCCAATTCCAATTTATTTTCCATCCATTCCAATTAATTAAAACTGGACAGTGTGATTGAACAGAGAACCATGTATATTGCAAAGCTTACAAATGGCATTTATTTTTTGTCTAATTCAGTTCTCCCTGGTATAGCGTTTAGGGTTGGGCTATGTTGACCAATTTGGCATCGTACGATGTCTAATGTGAAACATGGCGATGGACCATGGCATCGTCGTCATAGGGGGAGGTGAACTAATTATTTATGAATAATTAATAAATTCCTAACTAATTAATTATTTGTAGCCTACCGTTTCAACTACCTGACCCGCATTGCCTTTGTTTTACTCATAACCAAATAATAAATAAATAAATAAATAAATAAATAAAGATAAGTTACACACAAACCACCACCTGTCAATCACTTTTTTCCGCGGGACTCGATCTGGCATGATTAGGCAGAGTGAACCGTGCCGTTATGGCGTCCATGCACTTGCTTGGTAAAAAAGCTGCACAACCAACAGGAACTAACCAACAGTATCTGAGGTTTTCACTAAAATTACTCAGCACAAGCTTGAAAGCGAAAGACCGAAGCAGTGTACTGATGCTGTGACACGTTACCTGAGAGAATCAAAAGACTGAAGAGTCGTTAGATAGAGACAAGATTAATTAAATATCACGTTTAGCAACTAACTTATAGTTAGACGCGATCCAACGTACATCCTTGATAAACTGTCCAAACCAATGACTGTATAAAATATAGAGTCCGTACACTTCTTTGGAGTTCAGACGAGCGCATGAGAATGTGTGTGTGTGTGTGTGTGGGACTGTGGCTGTGTGTGTGTGTGTGTTTGGTCACGTGATGTGCGTTTTCAGCAGATGGAGGGCTGTTCAGAAATACTTGGTGAAACGCCAGTTTGGATGTGGATCATTTTCGTTTTAAAATGCCATTTTAAAACTAAGCTGTGTCAGTGTAAACGGGGCCTGAGTGTGTGTTTTTCACGAGCGCGTTTGCAACGGGGGCGGTGCGGAGGATCGGTAATGCCGCCTCAGCAGCATCATGATGTCTATAGACCATCGGCGATGGCATCATCTATCGACCCAACCCTAATAGCGTTAAAACCAAAGTGCCATGCTCACTCTTGCTTACTTCTGATATCGTACTAATTGGCGTTTTGTTGATCGCAAGTTAGGGACATCTACAGGAGCGGAGGAGGAGGTCATTTGGCACAACTTGAATCGATACTTGAGGTTGGACTATCGATACACTATTGTAAAAGAAATTATCGCGATAGTTAGATGTATCAATAACATTGCAGAGCCCTAGTACATATACAAAACAATATATTCTGAAGAATGATGGAAGAATATAATATAAATAAATAATATAAATGTAAATAAAAATATACCATGGAAATCACTAGCTTTTCCGCCCAACATTCTTCAGTATGTATTTTTTGTGTTCAATGCAAGAAACAAGAAGCTCAAACAAAATGGGTCTTTTCCCATTTCCAAAAGATTTATTTTCATTTGAGTCAAAGGCGGGCTTCAGCGTCATCATTAGTCTACTAATTGAGATGACACTTGCCCCTCTAGCCAATCAGATGAAGAGGGAGTGGACGTCACTCCAATGCAACTCATGGCTGCTCAGTGTGGCCCTAAACCCAACCGTCACAGTAAGGAAAAACAGTAGTTGTACTGAGTATTATTTATGCTATCTATTAAAATACCCAATAAATTGTTTTTTTAATGCCTACCCCCACCCCAACCTTAAACCCAATTATCACAGTACTGTAAAAACATTAAATATTGTTAATCAGTGTCATAATTTTTTTTGCTATATTAATGTGCATATCGCACTTCCGGCTGGCCGCATATCCGATCTAGACTTTTCAGCAGGTGGGGGATGCATTTGTTTTCTGGAGTGTGCATGATAAAAGTTACCACAAAATATTAAGCAGCACAACTGACTTTAGTATTGTTGATGGTAATAAATGTGTCTTCAGCAGCAAATCAGCATATCAGAATGATTTCTTAAGGGTCATGGAACGATGAATACCGGAGTAATAATGTCTATGATTCAGCTTTAAATCGCAGGATTAAATTACATTTTGAGTGCTTTACCTTTTGATTTTATGTTTAAGTAGCAGTTCTCACTGTTAACTAGTGTCTTAGTTTTACCTGCATATTATTGAGATACTGGCTATTTATTGGGTTATTCTCACGAAACCATTAAAACAACGTGGCACTTAAGATTTTAAATATAAAACTTTTGTAATTTGTTAGTACAAAAAACATTATAATAAAGACAATGCTGTTCTCTATGAAAAACAATGTGTATTTTCAACATAAATTATTTATTTTTAATAATTTTACTGCATTTTTTACTGAAATTCTCATTACAGAAACGTGTCCATGTATGTTTGAATGTGTGTTATGGTGTAATTTAAACAAATTAGCAAACATAAAAAAAAAAAAAAACTAATGAATTGTTCTAACAGATTATCTTACATGACAGAACAAATAATTTACAGAATATTCATGTATAATGATAATGAGAAATGAATGAATGAATGAATGAGAAATTAATTAAACGAATGTTCTCATCCTCCGCAACCATTTTAAAGTACTGTTTAAACAAACATAAAGAGTTTAAACAAAAGTTTAATTTTGTATAAAGGAGCACATGGGCAAGTTGTTTCAAGATGGCTGCCAGAAAAGAATATCTTTTATATTTCTCCAGTTTAATGTAAGATTTTCTCCAGTCAAAATGGTTCAAAGACTTTTTGATTATCATTACCGAAACAGGTAGTTTTCTACATTTACATAATTGTTAGATTTACAAATTTTTATGAAAACAAACTTTTTTAAAGTCTTTATATGCACTGAGAATTTTTTTCTAAATCATCATAGATTCCCTATTATTTGCAAAACACTTTGAGGCACCTCATTTTCTGCAACTCTTTTCTCATATACCGCACCTATTTAAGGACAGTTGCGGTAGAAAGAACATCTGTTTCAGGAATGAGAATTGCATACTAGATTCAAATAACTCTTTTGCATTTAATGTTAATTTAAAATGTACTAACTTTATATTTTGCTTTCATTTGTTTAATTTTAGACAGTCAGCAAGTGAAAAAAATAAAATCTTTAGCAAAAGCTAGGTTGGGAAAAATTGTACAGCATCCCAGAACGAGTACAGAAAGAAGGAAAGAGAGAGGTTAGATTTGGAGATGGCTTAGCAGGTGTAATTACTAAAAGAAACACTCTACAGTGTTAGGGAATGTAATCTATAAAGTTAATAATTTAGTTTTAATCTGCGCACACAGTGTACAAATGCGTGCGTGCACACACACACACACACACACACACACACACACACACACACACACAC
>CAIGQZ010033163.1:430994-452594 GCA_903798205.1 Danio tinwini
ACACACACACACACACACACACACACACACACACACACACACACACAGAGTGAGAGAGAGAAAATAACCATTAATTTGAATTTGAACATTTAGAAAATATTTTGTTTGCAAAAATACAAATACACCATCATTCTGAAAAAAGTGCATGCGTGTAAAGGGGTGGCACTTAGTGGGAAACACAAACACACAGCATCATACTGTAATCAAAATACAAAAATTAACACTTCAAATCACTTTGTCAAACAATAAATATCGAAACTTTGTCAGAAAGAATTATTTTAGCTTGTCTAGAAAGAAATTCACAAGCAGCATTGTAGAAATAGTAATACTAGAACCTAGTGTTTACACCATGTCATTGCATGTATTTTTTAATGACCAGAGGGTGCTAATCTGCCTTTTGTCTTTGTTTTTAAATGGAATTCTCTATTTTACCTGAAAATACTATATCTGTATCTGTCTGTGGACTGCAAGACAGGGGCGTAACATGACGGTGCGTAACTTGTAAAAAGTTAGAGAGGCATAACTTGCAGATCCCATTGAACCATGTGAGATGTCACGAGATGTTGTTGGCAAGATGGTGGAATTACTTACAAGAGAACATTCACCAAATGTTTTCATGAGTTTTCTCAAAATTTATCCACAGCCAATTTATTTGTTATTTATATATGTAATATATGTAATTATATATGTAATAATATATTATTTATTTATATATAAATATTGATATATAAATATTCATTTATTTAGTAACTCACTGACTTCTTTGAGCACATCAAATATGAAAGCCTCTGCAGCTGTACGTTAATAAAGATGATGGTTGGGTTTAGATATGTGGTAGGTATAGGCGTTAATAACTGTGATGGTTGGGTTTAGGTGTGGAGTAGGTGTAGATGTTAATAACCGATGGGTACATCGCCATCTTGCCAACAACATAGTTTGACATGTGGGTCTCCATAACTTCAAGTTATGCCTCTACTACAACTTACGCCTCCTTCATGTTAAGCCCCTGTCTTGCAGTCCGCAGACAGTCCCTACTAGGAAACACAGCACTAATTTAAACATCATAAAAAAAAAATTACAAAAATTCCATTGTTTTTAACAGGGGAAATGTATGTTAATTAATGCATAAATAAAGACCCTAAAACTTTCTCACAATTTAAAATAATATAAATATTAAATAAATTTGATTACATGTAGCAACAAAACAACAACAACAGTTGGTACTTTACTGTTGTTCATCCCTTTTTGACCAGCTAAAACCACAAGTATGATTCCCAAATAAGGAATACCAACCTGTACTAGAGGCCACACCAGCTAGTAGGGATGATGATGCTTATTCAAGCAAGTGGAAATTATTCTTTGAAATTATTCTTTTTTTTGTTTTTAAAGCACTAAAAATAAAACAGATTTGAAATTCAATTCAATGGATTTTTAAAATCTCATACATAGTATACTTCAAATCAATGTTAAAATAATTACCCTATATTCTGCAACCTATTTATCATTACTGCAACCAATGTTCATTAAGTGTTATTTATTTATTTATTTTTAATTGTTTGCTTTTCAATGCATGTGCATATTCTATAAGTTATGTCCTTTCAGGTTAGCCAAATCATTTTAAAATTACATCAGGTTTTATCAAAATATATTAAAAAAAGGGGTTGTCAGTTGTGTAGGGTGTTTCGGTAATGAGAAAATACAATCAAAATAATAAACCTTGTTAATTAAAAAATAAATGTTATTTCAAAATAACTCAAGTAACTGTACGTGACTGTTAATAATCCCTTTTTTTGAAAATGTCAAAGTGAATTTGCTTTTTTAACAGAGTTGATTTTTCAGACTATTGCGGGAGTAAGATTTTTTATTACTTATTTTAGAAATTATGCTCAAAAAGGTACTAAATGATGTGTATATATTTTTAAATTAATGTTGACAAACGAAATGTTGAAAATAAAACAAATAAGCCTTTCTCTAGAAGAAAAAATATAGAAAATACTGCGAAAAATTCCTTGCTCTGTTAAACATCATTTGGGAAATGTTTATAAAAAATTTTTTTACAGGAGGGCGAATAATTTTGACTTCAACAGTGATAGTTTTGAATAATCGTGATTACAATTATGACCAAAATAATCGTGATTATGATTTTTTTTTCCCATAATCGAGCAGCCCTATGATGTATGCTGGTTAGAGATTTTGTCTGAACAGATCCAATTGATTTGAATTTACTAACAGTGGTTTTTAATGGAATTATCAAACAAACATCTTAAATTAAATTTTTTTAAAAGTAATTTAGAACATGCACAGTGTTGTGTGCATGTTGTACAGAATGTACACAACATTTTAAACTCCAGTCCATTGAAATCCGTTAACTGAAAAGAGCAATTATTACATTCCTATCACATTTTGAGTTCTATAGAGAAATACAATATTCGTCCTAAAACAATATATCAGTGAATATATGAAGTACAGTGAATCATTGTATTTTTAAATCAAATTTGATCAAACTGTGTTTATTTTATGACATTGTAGGATTTAAGTGTTTAGTGAGCAAGTGTTTCATCTCCTCATATTTGTTTTTTGGAGTAACGTAACTTAATTGCTTGCTATAATTTAAGCTAAGCAGATGAGAAAATGTCAGCTTTTCCCTAGAATTTTTGAAGACTAGAAGCATTATGGGTAAACACACAGCTAAAGGCTTTATCACTTGTACAGAGAGCCCCAAGTGCTCCAATATGCCTTCATGCCAAGATCTTTAGGCTGTAAATGTTCATGCTTTGTCTTTATAGTATCATCAGTTATGCCAGTCTCCAGGGGTGAATGCTTCTTTCTAAAAGTAAACTGGCAGATTAAGATAGTATTGAAAGATACGTATTTTATTGGGTGACGTGGTGGTGCAGTGGGTAGCACGTTCGCCTCACAGCAAGAAGGTCGCTCGTTCGAGTCTCAACTGGGTCAGTTGGTGTTTCTGTGTGGAGTTTGCATGTTCTCCCCGTATTGCGTGGGTTGCCTCTGGATGCTCCAGTTTCTCCCACAAGTCCGAAGACGTGGTATAGGTGAATTGGGTAGGCTTAATTTTCTGTATTGTATGTGTGTGAATGTGTGGATGTTTCCCAGTGATGGGTTGCGGCTAAAAGGTCATCCGCTGCGTAAAACATGTGCTGGATAAGTTGGCGGTTCATTCCACTGTGGTGACCCCAGATTAATAAAGGGACTAAGGCGAAAAGAAAATGAATGAATGAATGAAGTATTTTATTTTGATTATACTGTATTATATTAGATTGATAATGCTACCCTTTCACTAAATAACTGCATGGCCTTGTTTTGGTTGTTACGTTAATATCACACACACACTCTCTGGCTACTTTATTAGGTACACCTTACTAGTACCTGGCTGGACCCCCTTTTGCCTGCCAAAGAGTTAAACTGCCATAATCTTTTGTAGCATAGATTCTATGTATATATGTGTGTCTGTGACCCACTGTGACTATAAAATCCATTTTTTATTCACTGTTTTCTGCATAATATCATTTTAAAGAATATTCTGTGTAAATTTTAAAATATAACCTTTGTTGAATGTGTTGGATGATCTGATTCTTTGCATATAAATTTTATTTAAAGACACCTAAAAACAGCACCATACTGTATATACATGTTAAAAGCATAGAACAGAACAAAAAAGTGTGAAGGCCTAGGAGTTGATCAGAAATAAAATAAATCACTCACTTTCCTTTAGCTTTGTCCCTGTTAATCAGTGGTTGTCACAGCAAAATAAACTGCCAATTACTCTGGCACATGTTTTTATGCAGCGGATGACCTTCAAACCACAACCCAGCAGTGTGAACTGAGAAACACCCATACACTCTCTGATTCACACACACACACACTACACACTACACTACACTACATTACACTACACTACACTACACTAAATTGACACTACAGCCAATTAAGTTTGTTCAAATCACCTATAGCGCATGTGTTTGAATGTGGGGGAAACCAGAGCACCTTGACACTGGGAGAAAATGCAAACTCCATACAGAAAGGTCTCCTGGTCCAGCTGGGACTTAGCAACCTTCTTGGTGTGAGGCGACAATGCTACCCATCGAGCCACCATGCCACCATAAAATAAATCATTTTCCATTCATTTTCTTTTTGGCTTAGTCCCTTTATTAATCTGGGGTCATCACAGCAGAATGAACCGTCAACTTATTCAGCACATGTTTTACACAGAGGATGCCCTTCCAGCCACAACCCATCACTGGGAAACATCCATACACTCTCATTCACACACATACACTACAAACAATTTTAGCTTACCCAATTCACCTGTGCCACATGTCTTTGGACTGTGAGGGAAACCAGAGCACCCGGAGAAAACCCACGCAAACACAGGGAGAACATGCAAACTCCACACAGAAATGCCAACTGACCCAGCTGAGGCTCGAACCAGCGACCTTCTTGCTGTGGGGCGACAGCACTACATACTGCGTCACCGCGTTGTCCTAAAAGAAATCAGTTATCTATAATTTTATTAGTCAATGCATAAAATTACCTATTCATAAAACTGTGCTAGCTTTCACAGCATTAACAATCAGAGGGAGTCAATACCTACCCTCCCTCTTGAGCAGGTCACACACCAGAAGCACCGCTCGGCACGCATTTCAGAATTATAAACATAGGTTTCTATCAGGGTACACACACTGGCGTCACAAGTCGGCAGCTGTCGGCGGCACCCAGCCATGACTCAGGACACAGTTCATATTTCTGCCGCGCCACAGAGCGCCATCTGATTAGTTTTGTTTTAAATAGCATGCGAATGTGTGTGTCTGGTGTGCGATATTTTCAACTGTCATGTGTGCGCCCTGTCGCGGCACATCCGGTGTGTGATGCCATTAAAGTGGACAAAAGAAACACATTCAATCACCAGGTGTGGACATTAATGCGTGTCCTTTGTCCACTTGTGATTAAATTGACAAAAACGCATGCTTATACAAGGCTAGCCTGTACAAGGCCATGGATGGATCGATGGATGAATGGATAGACAGATAGGTTGATTGATTGATTGATTTTTCATTCATGGTTTCTGACCATAAGCATGTTTTTAACAGGACTGAAAAAGCGTACCCGAAAGGCCTTCGGGATACGAAAAAAAGAAAAGGACAGTGACTCCACGTGAGTAGGAACAATATGTGAAATGACTATGGTCATCAGCTCTACACTCTACACTTGATATGTTCATAGTAAAAAAATACACCTGACTTCTGGAAGTAGCATATCAGATTCATTCAACTAAAAGAAATACTATTATTTTAGGCAGTTTGTACAACTTTTTTGTGTACATTAGAGAGATGAGATGGTCAGAAAATGGTGTACTGGTGTGTCATAAAAAGCAATTTGGACCATAAAGTCATATTATGCAAATATATGCACTATAAATGAGCTAATTTAAAGTAAATTATATATACCTAGCTTATCTGTATATACTGTACTTATACGTATTTAGTCACATATCTGATAATCGTAACAATTTATTTTGTTTTTTCAGTGGATCACCAGACAAGGAAAAATCAGTAAGTACACCATGAGTCAAGACAGTGAATCAACTTATTTGGGTAGTTAGTAGGAGGGTAAATCACTAGCAGACCAAGAGCTTGCAAATCTAAATGTGAGAACTTGTAGGTTGAAATTTACACTCACAGCTCTATTACTATGTTTTTTTTTTTTTTTTTTACTATTTTTATGAAAATAATTTTGTAAAATGTCATTATTTCTACAGAAATGTATATACCAGTAAAGTCAGCAATCTGAGGGTCGGTTTTATTTTTTAGTAATTATCTATGCATTCAATACTGTTAGCTAAGCTAAGGAATATTTTAGGTGGCAAGTAAGAGTTATACAGTGCATCCGGAAAGTATTCATAGCGCTTCACTTTTTCCCCACATTTTATGTTACAGCCTTATTCCAAAATGGATTAAATTCATTTATTTCCTCAAAAGTCTACACACGATACCTCATAATGACAATATAAAAAAGATTTTTTGAAATTGTTGCAAATTTATAAAAAAAAAACAAAAAACTAACAAATCACATGTACATAAGTATTCACAGCCTTTTCTCAGTACTTTGTTGATGCACATTTGGCAGCATTTACAGCCTCAAGTCTTTTTGAATATGATACCACAAGCTTGGCACACCTGTCTTTTAGAATTTTTGCCCATTCCTCTGTGCAGTATCTCTCAAGTTCTATCAGTTGAATGGGAACGACGGTGTGCAGCCATTTTCAGATCTTTCCAGAGATGTTCAATAGGATTTAGATCTGGGCTCTGGTTGGACATTCACAGAGTTGTTGTGAAGCCACTCCCATTGATATTTTGGCGGTGTGCTTTGGGTTATTGTCCTGCTGGAAGATGAACCATAGCCCCAGTCTGAGGTCAAGAGCACTCTGAAGCAGGTTTTCATTCAGGATGTCTCTGTACATTGCTGCATTTATCTTTCCCTCTATCCTGACTGGCCTTCCACTTTCTGCTGCTGAGAAGCATCCCCACAGCATGATGCTGCCGCCACTATGCTGCCACCACCATGCACCATGGTATTAGCCTAGTGATGAATGGTGCCTGGTTTTCTCCAAACATAGTGCCTGGCATTCACTCCAAAGAGTTAAATTTTAGTCTCCTCAGACCAGAGAATGTTGTTTTTTTATAGTCTTGAGAGTCCTTCAGATGCCTTTTGGCAAATTCCAGGCGGAGAGTGGCTTCCGTCTGGCCTCTGTACCATACAGGCCTAATTGGTGGATTGCTGTACAGATGGTTGTATGGGCATCCTCTCTCCACAGAAGATTGCTGGAGCTCAGACAGAGTGACCATCAGGTTATTGATTACCTCCCTAACTAAGGCCCTTCTCCCCAATCACTCAGTTTAGATGGCTGGCCAGCTCTAGAAAACGTCCTGGTGGTTCCACACATCTTTCACTTACAGATGATGGAGGCCACTGTGGAACTTTCAGAGCAGCAGAATTTTTCTGTAACCTTCCTCAGCCTTGTGCCTCAAGACAATCCTGTCTCGGAGGTCTACAGACAATTTCTTTGTCTTCATGCTTGGTTTGTGCTTTGAAATGCACTGTCAACCCTGGGACCTTATATAGACAGGTTCAAATCAAGTCCAATCAACTGAATTTACCAGAGGTGAACTCCAATTAAGCTGCTGAAATGATCAATGATCAAGAATGATCAATGGAAACAGAATGTACCTGAGTTCAATTTAGAGCTTCACCGCAAAGGCTGTGAATACTTATGTACATGTGATTTTTCAGTTTTTTTTTTCAGGTTTTAATTCAATTCAATTCAACTCACCTTTATTTCTATAGCGCTTTTACTATGTAGATTGTGTCAAAGCAGCTTCACATAGAAGATTATAGTAAACTGAAACAGTGTCAGTTCAGTTTTTAGTGTTTAAGTTCAGTTCGGTTTAGCTCAATTCAGTGTGGTCTAATAATCACTACTGAGAGTCCAAACACTGAGGAGCAATTCCATTGAATTTGGGATCATCTCATCGCTGGTCTTGGATCGCATCAGTGGTGCTGCATAGTCTGAGGGCCTCGGGATGAGTAACCCCAGGTGGAAATAGAGAATAAAGAAAATAATTAACATAGCTGCTGTTCATAGTGTATATAAACGAGATGCAAAAAAACCTGCGTGGGGCACACTCATGCGTCATACCGCTAAGTGATGCACTGAGTGTATGCTTTGCTAAAAAGATAGGTTTTTGATCTAGTTTTGAATTGCAACAGTGTGTCTGAGCCTCGGACATTATCAAGAAGGCTATTTCAGAATTTAGGGGCCATAAATGAGAAGGCTCGACCTCCTTTACTCAACTTTGCTATTATAGGTACTACTAGAAGCCCTGAATTTTGAGATCCTAAAGAGCGGGTTGGATTGTAGCGAGACAGAAGGTTGGTTAGATAAACAGGAGCTAGATTATTTAAAGCTTTATAGGTACAAAATAAATATTTTATATTCAATACGATACTTAAAAGGCAGCCAGTGTAAGGAGGATAAAATTGGGGTGATATGATCATATTTTCTAGACCTGGTAAGAACTCTGGCAGCTGCCTTTTGTACTAGCTGAAGTTTGTTAATAGAGGATGCTGGGCAGCCAGCAAGCACAGCATTACAGTAATCCAGTCTAGAAGTCATAAAAGCATGGACTAGCTTTTCTGCATCTGATATGGAAAGCATACTTAATAACTTCGCAATATTTCTCAGATGAAAGAAGGCAGTTTTTGTGACATGGGATATATGATTTTCAAAAGTTAAATTGCTGTCTAATATGAGATCTTTTATAGTAGAGCTAACGCTAACTTTGTATTCCTCTAATTGCAGGTCGAGATGTAAGAACTGCTGTGTATAGGATTTAGGCCCAATAAGTAATAATTCTGTTTTGTCTGAGTTTAAGAGAAGAAAATTGTTGGTCATCCAGTCTTTAACATCTTTAATACACTCAGTTAGCTTAGACAGATCAGACATGTCATCAGGTTTAGTTGACATATATAATTGAGTATCATCTGCAAAGCAGTGAAAGCTGATCCGTGATGTCGATGGTGTCAAATGTGGCGCTAAGATTAAATAATACTAATAGCGAGATGCACCCTTAGAAGTATAAGAGTATGCACCCTTAGAAGTATAAGGCTAAGAGTAAATTGTTGGTTATTTTCAGTAATACGGTTTTTGTACTGTGATGAGGCCTGAAACCTGACTGAAACACTTCAAAAATATTGTCAGTCTGCAGAAAGAAGCATAATTGGGCAGAAACTACTTTTTCTAGTCGACTTTTTATAGACGATTTGAAATAGGCCTATAGTTAGCTAAGTTGCTGGGGTCCAGTTGTGGTTTCCTAATAATAGGTTTAATAACAGCTAGCTTGTAAGGATTTGGAACATGGTCTAAAGATAAAGAAGAGTTGATAACATTAAGGAGAGGTTCTCCTATAACAGGTAGCAATTATTTCAGTAATTTTGTTAATAATTGGGTTTAAAAAACACGTAGCTGGTTAAGAACTATTTTTGACAACTTTATCTAGCTTTTCCTGTTCTACAATTTTGAAGCATTGTAGGTTATTTTGATTCAGTGGAATGTTTACTGGATCTGAAGGTGGTGCAGAAAGTTTAACATCTATTTTCTGTATAAAGCCTTCTATTTTAAGTCATCACTACTAATTTGCGGTGGGACATTTTGTTCCAAAGATGACCGATTATTTGTTAATTTAGCAATGGTGCTAAATAAAAATCTAGGATTGTTATGATTATTTTCTATCATTTTGTGGAGGGCTGGAGGTGCTCCAGATGCACCCAGGTGCCCAGGGCTGGAGGTGCTCAGCCCTGGCAGATTTAAGAGCCCTTCTATAGCTGGACATACTGTCTTTGTACGCAGTTCTAAAAACCTCTAAATTAGTTTTTTTTCCCATTTACGTTCCAGGGCACGGGTTGCTGTTTTGAGAGTGCGAGTATGACTATTGTACCATGGTGTAGTTTTTTTCTCTCTAGCCTTTTTTAATTTGATGAGTGCCACAGTATTTAGTGTGCTAGTAAAGATGGCATCCATGCTGCTGGTTACTACATCAAGGTCATTTGCGTTTGCGGGTGCATTTCGAAATAGAGAAAGATCAGGTATTTATATTTATTATGGGGTATTGTGTGTAAAATTTTAAGGAAATAAACAAGTTTAATCCATTTTGGATTAAATAAGGCTGTATTTAAAATAAGGCTGTAACATAAAAAAATGTGGAAAAAGTGAAGCGCTATGAATACTTTCTAGATGTACTGTACATAAAGTTATACTATAGAATTGTCCTCCTCTATTTAATCAAATAGTTAAAATAAACTTTCCTGGTACAATAATTGTTCATAACCCTATTACTTGTTGTGCACTGTAAATTATTTATTTAGCTATTTGATATTGCAAAATATATATTTTTTTATATGAAAATTACTGTTTTTACAATGCAAGGCAAACATGAAATATTCTAAACGGATAAAATATCTGTATATTAATTATTAGCGTCTAACTGTGAGTATTGATTAAAAAAATTTACTCAGTGACCCATGTAGGAACTTTTGTATTTGTGAATGACATTTTACAAATCTGCAACTTCAAATTCAAAACACAGGTGTTTTGATTATTGTCTGTGTGTGATTTAGAGAGATTCAGATTTTCACGTCAGACTTGTGAGTGTAGCCTACACATACAAATATTATAATCACAAGTTCTCACATTTAGATTTGCAAGCTCTCGAGGTTTGCCACTGATTTACCTTCATAGTTAGGGTTACATTTTATTTAGGGATGCACCGATATGGATTTTTTGGCTGATATCGATAACCGATAACTCTTGAAATTAGGAGGCTAATAGCTGATGTACTATAGCCAATAAATATAAATATTTCAAATTGTTATATTTTTATACAGTGAACAACTATTTTTATTTTAAAAACATCCTAAAAGTTTGAACTGATCTTATGAACCGAATAGCCTGCTTATAATTTTAAAATTCAGGGTTTCTGCGGGGTCTTAAAAAGTCTTAAAAAGTCTAAAATTTAAAAAACTAAATTTAAGGCCTTAAAAAGTCTTAAATTCACTGTTCTAGGTCTTAAATATTTTTGCACAGGTCTTAATTTTTCGATGTCCGTGTAAGGCTACGTCTAATGCTCATTTAAATTCTTTTTGTTGCTGTTGCTTGGTTTTCGTGGAGTTGTAGTTCTTTGTTTCACTAGTCCGCGGTATTACAACTACACATGAGACCAACATGCAGTGCGTGCGGTGAATGCGACATCATCATTGTGTTTGCGCGACATGATTTCGGCTGGTGGGGCTCACGTAATGTTTTAAGACTCGAGTGAACACTGAACAGTTCGCGCGACGCCACATTTGATTTGAGTTGAATATGAAACACTTTAAAGAGATTTTGTCTGAAGCAGGTAAGACTGTACACATCTTTTTTATGATTAAGATGTGATCATAGAGATAGCCAGATGACCAATAATTCTTGGCTAGAAATTGCAACAGCAGTGGGAAAGGAGGAAAGTTTTTGTAAAAGTTTGGAAAAACCTAAGGGATAAGTTTGTTAAAACAAAAAAAGAGGCCATGGCAAAAGTGGGGACCTAGGTTGTTTTAATATTACAGAATGTTTTTCCACCATTCATAGGTTTTACACTGATGTATAGGTTAAAATTGTGAATTTAAAACAATTTACAAGTTACAAACTTAAATTAAGTAACAGATTATGTCTTTAATACAGCTAAAGTCATAATTATTGGCCCTCCTTCTTTTTTCTTCTTTTTTAAATATTTCCTAAATGAGGTTTAACAGAGCAAGGAAATTTTCACAGTATGTCTGATATTTTTTTCTTCTGGAGAAAGTCTTATTTGTTTTATTTTGGCTAGAATAAAAGCAGTTTTTAATAATAAAAAAAAAAAAAAACATTTTAAGGTCAATATTATTAGCCCTTTTAAGCTATATATTATTTGATAGTCTACAGAACAATCCATCATTATACAATTACTTGCCTAATTACCCTAACCTGCCTAGTTAGCCTAATTAACCTAGTTAAGCCTTTAAATGTAACTTTAAACTGTATGCAAGTGTCTTGAAAAATATCTAGTAAAATATTCTTTATTGTCATCATGGCAAATATAAAATAAATCAGCTATTAGAAATGAGTTATTAAAACTATTATGTTTAGAAGTGTTGAAAAAAACCTTCTCTCCTTTAAACAGAAATTGGGGAAAAGGGGGGCTAATAAATCTGACTGTAACTGTAAAGGAATATATGAACCTATCAGTACAATATATTGATGCCCAATTTCTAGACTTTATTGGTGGTAATGGTCACAAATGTTAAATCATTATTGCCTTTTTAGCTTATAAGTAGAGGACAGAAACTAGCCAGACAGTAATGTGTGAATTGTTGAGTGGGCAAAATAAAAAAAATAAAAAAAGTCAGTATTTTATTTTTTGTTTTTATTCTTGTCATAATAAAAAATATAATTGTAGAGCAAGTCAAGTTCTGTTGTTATTAATATTTAACTTTAATAGGTAGAACTGTCTGAGATATGAACAAAAGCAAGTGATGCATCTTTTAGATTTAAACAAATTAAGATATTAAAATCTTAAATGGTTATAAAAATCTTTATAATAAATTATAAAAATAATAAAAAACAATTATCTTGAATGATATTAATGATATGACCTAGTTCCGGAAACTTTCTACTTCTCTGTTTCTTTTGACCGGCCCGTTATTTAAAAGAATATCTCAATGGCGAATGCGTTAAGTATAAAAGCCTCGTCCGTTTTGTGGTGCGCCATGTGGCGCCAGACGAAAGTATAAATCAGACTTTAAGATGTTTGTTTGTTTTTTCTGTAGTTCAATTGTGCATTTAATCTGTCTTTGGTACTGTTCAATTTGAATACATTTATTTTACCACAAAGTTTGTGATTTTTGCATTTTCTTTTTATGTGTATGCGTGTTTTTGATGTTGTGATATAGGTCTTAAATTTAATACTTAATGGTCTTAAAAAGGTCTTAAAAAGTCTTAAATTTGACATTATGATATCTGCAGAAACCCTGAAATTGCAAGGTGATAATATAGACCTATATTCATGCTTTTACATAAATCAGCATGCCAAAACTAAATTATGTCCTTTTCTTCGCATAGCAGATTAACATGTCACTTAACTGTTGCATAAAAATAAAAGGTTAAGTAGCAAAATGGGACTTAATTAACAAACAAGTTAAATAAATATATTTAAGTAAAATAAAAAAGAACTGAAATGTACATATGTAGAAATATGTAATATCTGAAAAAGCGCTTTGAAAGGTGTTTTAACAGTTCAGAGCCACCATACAAGCGAAAAGCTAAATACAGTTAGTATTACTTTAGAAAATGCGACATAAATTCATCCCATTTGGAATTTTAGATTCTTTTAAACACATGTAGGTGCTTCTTGTCAATCAGACAATGCTTCTGTGTTCGTTCTTGCTGTCATTTGTGGGAAAAATGATCAATGAAAACCACTGTGAGTTTGAAACTAACTGCATGCGCTGTGTGATGCGTGTACACACAAAGTGGGTCAGATTTGTCCTCGAAAGTCAGATTTTGATACAACACCTGAGCATTGAGCACAGATGACTTTATGACAAACACAGTGCATAGTATAAACAGAATGTGGCAGAGGGTTAAGAACCCTTATGCTGGATTCAGTGACTGGCACACCTCTTTCCTGCTGCTGTAAAGACTCTGACGGCTCACTAGTGTGCATGTGTGTGTGGTAATAGCCATCACAAGTGCCTGTTATAATCATTATAAATATGCTGATCAAACTGAATACAATCTTACATCAACAACATGGCAAGCAACGATTACAAACAACCCAACAAGTTGTTTAGCACGTGTGCATTGATGCTATTATGTTTACAGATGTAATATTTTTCCTGAGGCGATTTAAACCAAAATACACAATGACACTCTATCAAACATAGGCCACTTACTGATATATTAATGCACAGAAATTCCACACGAAGAAAGGACGTACTTTGAACGAAACAATGAGAGGAAAGCTTCATTACAGTGCACTGGACAAGTCTGAACAAGTTCCGCCCAGGCATGCGCCAGGCAGGCAGATCTGTACAATTATGTAACCTATCGGCTTAAAGATATCGGCCTAATTTTGACAGCATTTATCGTCTTATAAGGATATGGCCACCGATATATCGTGCATCCCTAATTCTATTGTGTGATTATGATAACAGTGCTTTATCTTGCATGTTTTATTGACAGAAAAAAACCAATGGGGCACCTAATGGCTTCTACGGTGAGATTGACTGGGATCGATATGTAAGTTAATTTTTATATGCTGTCCATACTGTCTTTATAGTTCCTGTGAATGTAATGCCTCATCAGTTTTCTTATACCATAACAGAACTCTCCTGATGTGGATGATGAGGGGTACAGCGTTAAACCCGGAGAACAAGAGGGAAATATCCTTTCAATTTTTGCTGGCATATTAATCTGTATTATTTCGTAGCTTTATATTAGTTGTAGTGCCTCTATTATACTTTAATCAGGTATTATCTTTTATGTAGTCTGTAAGCTGTAGCTCTTCATGAATGTAAAAGCACTACCAAGTTTAAGGTGTCATGAACTGACAGCCTATTTTTCTTGAGCTTTTGATATACAGTTGGTAAATAGCTAGACTAATTCATTACTAATGTGTCTTTGCTAAATTAAACCGCAAATATAGCTATAAACTTTGAAAACTATTATTGGTGGAGCGCATTATTTCAGGTAGACAATTATATTACAACCCCAAATCAGAAAAGGTTGGGACAGTATGTAAAATGCAAAAAAAAAAGAAAGTAATGATTTCCATATTTATTTTGACTTGTATTTCATTGCAGACAATAACATACGTCATTTTCTGTCAGTTAGACAACAAATTTGGGATAAGAGCAATTTAGGGCTAGTAATCAGGTAAATTGGTGCAATAATAATGTGATTTGAAATAGGTGATTTCAACAGGAAATTGTAATTATGATTTGGTACAAAAGCAGCATCCAAGAAAGGTCTAATCCTTTAGGAGTAAAGATTGGCCAAGTATCGCAAGTTTGCCAACAAATATGGGAAAAAATTATTGAAATGTTTAAAAACAATGTTACTTAAAGAAACACATTTGGATATTTAACCTTCAACAGCGCATAACATAATTAAAAGATTCAAGGAATCTTTAGGATTTTCAGTGCATAAAGGACAAGGCCGTAAGCCTAAGCTGAATAACAGGTGGTAATCAGGTGGCACTGCATCCAGAATAGTCATTCATCTATAAGCGGTATCACCACATGGGCTCAGGTCTACTTTGGCAAACCTTTATCAATTACCACAATGCATAGTTACAATCCACAAATGCCAGTTAAAACTGTATGAATGGACTAATGAAGGATCGTCCAGACTGTTACCAGCAGTCCAAAAGCCAGGGTTTTCATGGTATGAGGTTGTGTCAGTGCCTTTAGCAAAGGTAACTTGCACTTCTGTGATGGCACAATTAATGCTGAAAAGTACGTAGAGATTTTGGACCACAATATGCTGCCTTGTTTTCCAGGGACGCTCTTGCATATTTCAACAAAACCATACAAAAACACGTTCTGCACACACAAGTCCTGGCTGCAAAGAAAGAGCATTGAGGTACTTGACTGGCCTGCCTGTAGTCCTGATCTGTTTTCAAAAGAGAATGTTACAAAATGCTACAACAAAGACCTCATAGTTTTTACCTTAAGACTTACTGCTTACCTTAAGACTTACTGCAGAAAAAATGGGACAAAATTACACCTGAAACACTTCATCACTTGGTGTCTTCAGTCTCTAAACATATTTTAAGTGTTTATTTTCTTTTTGACTTAGTCCCTTTATTAAACTGGGGTTGCCACATCAGAATGAACCACCAACTTATCCAGCATATGTTTTACGCCTTCCAGCTGCAACCCATCACTGGGAAAAGAAAGGCCTTATGTATTATTCCAATTAAATCAAATTATTTTGGATGTTAAAATATGTTCTCAGTTGTATTGTGTTTAAGACTGCAACCTGAGCTTCCTTTTTTTCCCATTTAATAAGAGCCCATTCAGCTTCTGCACAATATCCAGCATCCACGGTGAAAATGACATAACAGAGACCAATTGATTACACTTCATTTGCAAATATATATTGTAAAACAATTCTAAACTGTTCATTAAATTAGTGTAAATGTAATTAATAATTTTTAGATATGAAATACTGTAGTGTACTCATCAAAAAATAAAGTTTAATTTCAACCCAGTGTGTTTTAGAAATGTTGATAGATATATTAAATAATTTATAAAACATTTTTTTTTAACTTGGGTCGCCGCAACCCCCCAACCCTGAGGGACACGGCTCACCCTGGCTCTGATAATTGAGGGAGATAGCATCCACTATTCAGTGGGTTTGTTCAAATCTCTGTTTGAAAACGGCACTTTCCTTCTGCCGATCACTATTACAGATGAAGAACTGCTCAGAGAATCTAAAAGCTCAGAGTACGGTCTGTATAATTATGCAAAGTGCGAACAGGACACAGCATTAAAAGGGCTGGGTCTGTCTCCTTCGTGGGCAGCGCTTGCAGGTTCACTACGTAGTCTAAAACGAACGCTGTAGGAAACTAGGGCACCTAGGTGGACTGGGGTCTCAGAAAAAACGTGAGAGTGGGCCGGCCAAAACGCTGGCACATTTCGCTGACCAAAAACACCTCCAGATATCCAGCCAATTGACCGATGCCAACGCGACCAGCAGAGCTGGACAGAAATCTTAAAAGATACTGAGTCGAGTGGATCGAGCATACCTCTTTTAAGAGAGATCTCTAAGTGGGTATGAGAGGGGAACAGGATAGAATTAATATCCACCTCTCTCGCGCCTCTGGAAACTGGATGATGAGGTGACGCTTTCCCAGCGCACCACCATTGCCGCGTCCTCAGAGCAAGGATGATCGTCATGCCAACGCTTCAGTGTGGAAGGGACAGCCTTAGCTCCAGCCAACTGAAGGAGGATAGCGTCACACTGATTTGGCATGTTTGGGGTTCTTCTCGGAGAAAAGTATACCACACAGCGAGTAGACTCCACTTCAGGGTGTAGGGATGGCTCGTAGAGGGTGCTCTAGCCTGGGTGACTGCGTTAATCACCTAATTGGTAGGTCACCTAAGTCTTTCATGCTCCATCTATTGACCACATGTGAGGTTCCATAGATCTGGGCGTGGGTGCCAAATGGTGCCTGTCCCAGAGAACAAGCTTCTTCCAAGAGATGTACCAGGGAGGGGCCATCATGAGGGGAGTTGAAATACAGGACCTGTTCCTCGTCCTCCCTGACTTTACACAGTATCTGTGTGAGTAGGCTCACTGGAGAAATGCGTATTACACATGCCCTAGGGCCAGCTGTGTAGCCACTGCACTAGAGCTCACCCATAACAGCTGGACAGTCGGGAGCGGAGTCTCCATTTTACTAGGTGAAACTGCCATGAGAGCGCATCGGCTGCATGGTTGATTGCGGTGGGGAAGAATGGGATGCAGCGTTTTCACCATGTGCAGCGACACATCGGAGTGACAGTCACCCGGTGCGCGCCCGTGTGCCATGCGTGTCTTGGGACCCAATCGTGAAACCAATGCTGAAGCGGTCTCATATGGAGCACCCGAGCGGCAAGACAGCGGCTGTGGATGCCATATGCTCCAGGAGCCTCCGAAATAATATCTGTGAGATCACAGTTTTTCTGTTTAACTCTCTCAGACAGGTCAGCTGGGCGTGCTCTCGGTGAAGGTGCGCCGTCATGGTGATTGAGTAAAGCTCCAACCCGAGAAAAGAAATGCTCTGCACGGGGGCGAGTTTGCTCTTTTCTCGGTTGACCTGAAGCCCCAATAGGTCAAGGTGCCGAAGCACCCCATCTCTGTATGTAATTAATTCATCCTATGCAATAAAATCAGCCAGTCGAGATATTTGAGTATGCGGATGCCCGCAGACCGAAAGGGCTCTAGGGCACCCTCTGCGAGCTTGGTGATAACCTGCGGAGACCGAGAGCCCAAAGTGGAGGACTTGTACTGCCAGCTCGACCTTCGAACAAAAAATGCAGAAACTGACGATGGCATGCAAGTATGAAGACATGAAGCACACCTCCTTCAGGTCTATTGCTGCAAACCAATCCTGAGGATGAACACATCGAATGATGCGCTTCTGTGTATGCATTCTGAGTGGCAGCCAGTGAGGACAGCAGTTCTAAACACGCAGATCTAGGAAGCCCACCACTCTTTTTGGGTACGATGAAGCACGGGCTGTAAAACCTGCTCTTCATCTCGGCTGGAGGGACCGGCTCGATTACATCCTTCACCAGGAGGACAGCAATCTCCTCTCTCAAGACAGGGGCGGACACAGGGCTTTCCTTGGTGAAATACACATTCGTGAACTTGGGAGGCCGTTTTGCGAATTGAATTGCATAGCCTAGTCTGATCGAGTGAATGAGCCATTGCGATGGGCTGGCCCGCACTAACCAGGCAGGCAGAGCCCTCGCAAGTGGCTTAATTGGCACGATCGCTGACACACCAGCAGTGAGGCAGTAAGGAGTGGGAGGGCTGATCCGGGGAGTGCTGGGGTTCCATGGAAGAGCAGGAGGCGAGAGATTCACTTTCACCTTGCACCCAGGCTTCAGGGGAGAAGCTGGAAGTGTGAGAGAAGGGAGACCGTCATCCCACACCCAACGAGCCACTGGCGAAGTGCACCGATCCTGCAAGCTAGAAGGCATAGCGTCATAGATTGTCAGTGTTTGGACTTTCACATCCAGGGAAGGGGGAAAATGCTTTTTCATTAAAATTTTGGTGGCATTGAAAAATGTTGTTGTCATATGACACTGATAGATCTACATAGCGTGCAGGGTGGAAGCAGCCTGGCCCGCGGCTGTGTAGGCTCTGGCTCCGAGGGAGGCAGATAATCTGCACGCTTTGGATGGGAGACGAGGTTGACCCCGCCAGGAACAGGCACCACGCGGGCCTGCAATGGCACACTGAATCTGGGGAGTCGCCTCGTACCACCTGGCTCGTACAGACCGGGCAGAGAAAGGTGCCCTCCAAGACTGCGTGAGCCTACTATGCATTTCCGGGAAGAAGGGGACGGGAGGTTTAGAAGGTCTTGCCTTTTTTTACATGCTCCACATAACACCCATCTAGTTGGTCTGGCCGCAGGGCTATGGGATAAACCATCTCCAGGCCCACGGCCAAAGCAGCCTGGGAAAGCACAGTTATCATGTCTGCTTCTAGATCCGATGCAGCGCTGGCTGCCCTGAAGGGAGGGAGCGGGTTTGAATCTTCATCAGACAATGACAGCCTGTCTTCCGATGCATTGATGGACATCTGATCTTCTGTGTCATCAAGTGAGAGGGCAACCATTCAAGGATGAAGCGATTCTCTCATTCGAAGCTTGAGCCAGAGGGCCGCGGATCTACTCCTACTGTGAGCCTCAGATCTGCCTGAGTGCCAACCGCAGAGCGGGGTACAAGTGGCCCTTTTGACAGAGTAAGCCACTATCTTAACTACGCAACAGACATGCTATCGCAGTGATGGCATGCACTGCCTGCGAGCACCGCACCCTCCTGAAGGGGAACTACAGCTCTAGAGGTGTAGTTGCAAATGTACAAGTGCTTAAAAACAAGTTTGCAGCGCAGTTTGTGAATGATCATTGGAACTATGGATTTGGTAAACATCAAATCTATGAACTATAATTGCAACAACAGAACTTGCAACCTTAGTTGGCTAACAATATTTTTCAGAAATGCACCCCAAAAGGGTTATCCAATTATAGCTGTGGGTGCTTACGTCCAAGCCCTCAGGGCATTCCAGCCATAAAAATCTCTCATTCTAGAACATGGCCTCAAAACCAATGTAGAAAACATTTTTTTTGCCTCCCAAAAAAAGAGAACCAATTATGAGCTGCCTAGTTGGAGCCACTTGGTTTTTCTTGTCCACATGTAGAGAAGACATGGTTTTCTGTGCGGATAACTCAAATCTACTTTGTATGTACTTCTAAAGGATGATAAAAACAACACCATTTTTGTAGTGTTTGTATCATAGTGTAACAAGTGCTGCAGAATCTTCATGAGTGATTATTATTTTTAATAAACTGCTTTCCTTTATCCTTGCCATGATGACAGTACGTAACATTTTACTTGATATTTTTCAAGATACAAGTATTCAACGTAAAAAAAAAATTAAATAAAAGGCTTAACTAGGTTAATTATGTTAACTAGGCATGTTAAGGTAATTAGTCAAGTTGTTGTATAAAAATGTTTTTTTCTGTAGACATGCAGAACAAAAAGATTTATTAAGGGTTATTAATACTGGCCTTGACGTGTTTTAAAATAAAATAAAGATAATAATAATAATACTTTTATTCCAGCCAAAATAAAACAAATAAGATTTTCTCAAGAAGAAAAACTATTATTAGGAAATACTGTTAAAAAACCCTGCTGTTAAACATAATTTGGGAAATATTTGAAAAATAAAATCACAGGAGTGCTAATAATTTTGACTTTAACTGTATATGGTAACAGGAATTTAATTTATTCATAATATGCTCTATATCAAAAGAGCAGAGTAGAGAAAGAGAATAAGGGGCTTAGAGAGACTGGATTCTTGAATTAACTTTTAACAAGACCTACCAGCTCCAAAAGTCAAGACATTCTTCTCCTCCAGCGAGTCAGAAGGAGAAGAGGAGCATGGGAAGAAATTTAAGATCAAGATTAAGCCGTTGACAGCAAGCAGTGGAAACTGCACAGTTTCTGCAATGAATGAGCTGAAGGCCTCAGTGGGGACACTGGCCATCTCTCCTTCTCCTTTGGTTAGTATCACAGTATACCATATCACTGCAGATGTAATAATCACACTGAAATACTGAGATGATTTCCTCTGCTCTTTTGTTTTCACACACAGAGAAAGAGTCCGGTAAGCAAGTGCTTTCACACTTTAAAGATGCAGTTAGAATTGTGCAACATCACTCACATGCATGATTTTATCTTAGTTTAGTTTACCAGAGCTTTCAGAATCATAAAAGTAAATGGCGAATCTGTCTAAAGTGCTGTACTGGTGAAGTGGAATTTCAATCAGGTGTAATGTAGCCATGCAACGCATGAACTACAATTAACAGTTGTGGTACAAGAATTGTTAAATCTTAATTCATGTTAGTAAATTAACAAATCTTATTGTGAAGTGTGACAACAGTTTTCTGTTTTATTATATATACTTTAGCATAACATAATCTTTCATAAATTTAGCAAAATTTCTGAAAAAACATTCTGAATTGGTGTGTATACATATTAATTATTATAATTATTATCACTGAAAACTGGATACATTGTGGAATCTGTTACATTTATTGAGCTTTTCAAATATTTTGTAACATGAAAAATGTATTCATGTCACTTTTTTGTCACATTAAATGTATTCTCACAAAGTAAAAATATTATTTTAAAATCTTACTGACACCTTCTGAAACTTTTGAACTGCAGTGTATTATTACATTCTCAAGTTGTTTGTTATTTAGAGCAAATCGTAGTAAATTTTATTAGTAACAGTATGAATCAGAACTGTATTGTTTGTGCATAAATAGAGCTAGCTTTAAATGAAATACTGAAAGAACATTACTTTTTAAATGGAAATTATTTAATTTACATAATTAAATTATTGACTTTATGTACATATACATTCATGCATTTTGCTAATGCTTTTATCCAAAGGAGCTTACAGTACATTGCATTCAAGATATACATGCCAATGAACATGCTGTTGCTGGTTCCACGATCAACAGAAATGCATTCATAATGCATTTCTGCTTTTATTTAACTTTAAACTGGTAGCTCATGCCAAAATGAAACATTTCTGTTAATTTACTCAGGTCATCCAAGATGTAGGTGACTTTTTTTTTTCTTTACCATTATAGAAGATTTTTAACAGTGGCTGTGACCACTGGTTTTATTATTATTATTATTATTATTATTATTATTATTATTATTATTATT
>CAIGQZ010033163.1:470875-501878 GCA_903798205.1 Danio tinwini
GCGACGTCAGGAGCTCAGATTTGGTTGGCCAATCAGAGAAAAATGGGCGTTTCAGCACGCCTACATGTATATAATGAAACTTAAAGTCGTTTATCCGTTTTCCTACCCTAAACCAAAAAATGAAAATCCAGCCAAAATCTAGTTTTTTGTGAGCAAAAGAAAAAACGAAAAACGGCTGTTTTCTTCCTTTGCTTTATTCTGTTTAACACTGGTAAACAAATGATGCACGCCCACGTTGTGTTCATTTTTTTGATCAAACGAATAAACAAATAGATGCACAGTTTTTTGACTTATTATTTTGTTTTGGTTTTGTGCTTGTTTTAATATTCTGTTATAAATTAATAAGCAGAATAACAGATGAGATTTTTTTTGTGCTTACAGAATAAACAGAAAAACGAAATATTGACTGTTTTTCTGATGTTTCGTATTCTAGTATAAAAGGAATAATCAAAGGAACGGAAGGTACACGGACCGTACAAGGACCCATCCACCCATTTTTAAGCTGTGCAGAGCCTAGCTGCTTAATTAGGCCTGCTTACGCTACTGCATTTCAATACTGGTTTTTATGGTGATACTTGGAGAGACATTTTTTTCTGAGTTAGTACTTGGTTTAAAATGTTTGAGAACCACTCACTTATAGTAATTAAGAAATATAAAACAGCTATGGCAGTCAAAAATGTTGACTGGAAGTCATATTAGAATAAATATAATGAATACTCAACAGATTTCTGGAGAACTACAGTGTGTGACATTGGAGGAAGCCATGGAAGCAAGAACAGGTATGTAGTTTGCGCAGATCTTTTTACTTCTAAATAACTGGAACGCTGACTGACTTATCTGTAAATTTAAATGGAAAACTATTTGTTTTGCAACAAAACCTCTGTTGTGTTTTTGTCGGGATGGGGGCAGGGACTAGATTTATTTAATTTATTTATTTTAATCCAGTAAAAGAAACACAAGTAAACACATGCATATTTGTACAGTAGGTATACCTGTCTTTCTGCGTTTATATAACTGGGTTGTGTTTTGTGTTCACAGGTCAAGTAACTACAAAATTGAAGACCACACACATCCATTACCAGCAAGCTGTTGACTGAGGTCAGAAATGTAGGCATGGACGGTTGGTCTTGCTCTTCTTTGAACTCTGCGAGTCAGTTTGGGGAGGATCTCCAGCAATACAGAAGCCATAGAGACTTGCGGCATAGGACCAGAAGTCTCGGAACAGCCAGGTGCTGGGATATCAATATCTGCTGGAGAAAGTGTTTCAGAGATTTCTCCCATCTGTAGTAAGTGGACATCCTTGTCAGAGACTCGACGCAACTCTGGGCAGTCACAGAAGAGTGAAGTTAAAGTACAAACTCTTCTCTAATACCATTTCTCAGAATCACCTGGAGATTAAAAGAAGGCTTCTCTGACAACTTGAGTCATTTGACAATGAGTTTGTACAAGCAATGATTAAGTGGTTATCAACCATGGACTAACTCAACACAAAAATTTTAAAGTCGGGGTTGCATGCCTCCTCAATTACCACACACTCCATTTTCAAACCAGTACTCCTATGAACGCACACCCACACAAAGGTCACTCGGAGAGTACAATCCACCAGTCACATTTAAACCAGCACAGCACCACGCAGTACAATGACTACACATTTGTAGTCAAAAGAAAATAGTACTAATCTACTTGCACATAGTACATATTTATGCACACAAACTTACTTGCACATCAAATTTTTATATTTTTTTACAATATTGTATTTGTACATTTTGTGTTTCATTTTTCATACATTTATTGCATATTTCATACATTTATTGCAGGTTTTTTGTTGTGATAGTACATATACACTGCATCCGGAAAGTATTCATATTGCTTCACTTTTTCCAATTATTTTTTATGTTAAAACCTTATTCTAAAATAGATTAAATTCATTTATTTCCTCAAAATTCTACACACAATACCCCATAATAACAATGTAAAAAATATTTGTTTTAATTGTTGCAAATTTATTAAAAATAAAAAACCTGAAAAATCGCATGTGCATAAGTATTCAAAGCCTTTGCTTAATACTTTGTTGATGCATCTTTGGCAGCTATTACAGCCTCAAGCCTTTTTAAATATGCCCATTTTTGCCCATTTCTCTTTGCAGTACCTCTCAAGCTTTGGTTGGATGGGAAGCGATGGTGTGCAGCCATTTTCAGATCTCTTCAGAGATGTTCAATAGGATTTAGGTCTGGGCTCTGGCTGGGCCACTCAAGGACATTCACTGAGTTGTTGTGAATTTAATCCATTTTGGAACAAGGCTGCAAAATGTGGAAAAAGTGAAGCGCTATAAATACTTTCCGGATGCACTGTATACAATGTTTATTAGCATGTAATGTTTATAAGCATATGCAAATTGTAATAAATAAATAAATTACTTTCTAATTATTCTAGTGTCCATATAATTTTTTGCTCTATGTAAATATGATCTACACTCAAAAAAATATATATATATTTTTTGCTCGTTCAAACTACTTACTTAAAATGAGCTAAAACAACACAATTCTTGAGACAACATAATTTTTTTATGTTCAATCCACATAAATTTGTTAAAAGTGTAAAGTTAACTTAATCAATTTGTGTTGGGACAAGATGAACGAATTGTTTGGAACCCTACATTTTTTTAGAGTGTAACTGATTTGATTTAAATGAAATGCTAACAAATTGTATATCTGATTATTTTGTTTGTATTTCCTTTTAATTTGATATTTTTTATGTGAATGCATATATCTGCACAGAAACTGATGTAGGATGTCATGATGTCAGTGAGAAGCACAGAGTTTGAAAAGTCCATGTTTGTCTGTGTGAGAAGTAACAGTTAATTTTTTTTGTTGGCAAGGGACCAGAGAAGTTCTAAACCTATGCTGTTCAGAATGTCCAGTAAAAAGTTATGTTCAAAAAATAGTGAAAGATTGTTTGGTGTGCAGTGTCTATGAGTTCTTCCTCTTGTAAAACTAATCAGAATAAAATGACATAAAAAATGACAAAGAAAAACAATTTACAGAGGAGCGCCAAACAGCAGTGCTATTTTGGATAAAATGAGTTAATTAGTTTTTTAGAGTCAGGGAGATTAGAACAACATAAGGGTAAGAAATTATTAACATAATTAAAATTTTGGGTTGAACTAACCCTTTAATAACAGAAAGCTAACCATGGGATCACAAGCACCCATAATCTGAATATGTGCCAGTGCATGGTGCAACACTATCACAGTGAACTGCAAAAGCATGTCAAAAACCGATGGTGGTCAGTTTTGTATATAAACATGAAATTGACCATGTTTATAAAAGAACATTAGCTTTATATCAAACTTACTAAGCCAGGATGTCAGACATGACCATCAACAACCTAATACTTTATTCTTCACATTAAAAAGGTATGTTAGATATCTTGTTAATTAGACTTATAGTTCAAATGAGATTAATGTGCAAAACAGTTGAAAATTGATTTCAAGTAGACAGTAAGGGTTCATTTACACACATACACATTTTTTATATTCCAATGTAATAATTTATCATGGTTTCTTAATGGATGTTATGCTTACGTCTCAGAGAGGAGAAGAACTCAGAGGTCAAGCGTTGAAAGTTTCTATTAACAAGCTCTCAGTGCCTGTCTAGGTGTGCTCTATGCTGCACTTCTTTATAAACCATCTTGCATGTTTAGATGCAAATACATGTTTTGTATGAACAAACCCTCTGGCAAGATTAAATGATTATTGAAAATTATGTGGGTTGTTGCAGTGGCGCAGTAGGTAGTGCTGTCGCCTCACAGCAAGAAGGTCGCTGGTTCGAGCCTCGGCTGGGTCAGTTGGCGTTTCTGTGTGGAGTTAGCATGTTCTCCCTGCGTTCGCGTGGGTTTCCTCCGAGTGCTCCGGTTTCCCCCACACAGTCCAAAGACATGCAGTACAGGTGAATTGGGTAGGCAAAAAGGCCTGTAGTGTATGAGTGTGAATGAGTGTGTGTAGATGTTTCCCAGAGATGGGTTGCGGCTGAAAGGGCAAACGCTGCGTAAAAACGTGCTGGATAAGTTAGCGGTTCATTCCGCTGTGGCGACCCTGGATTAATAAAAAAAGAGACTAAGCCGAAAAGAAAATGAATGAATGAAGATTATGTTCTCATTTTGTGTAGTTAACGCAGGAGTCTAAAAACTCAAATTGGTGGGGGGCCATTGTAGTAACTGACAACTTTTAACATTTAAGCTCAAGAAGATAATTGATGCAATAATTGATGCATCTTAGAACAGCAGACAGGACATTTCTATTTCAAGAATTGCCTGTCACCAGTGATAATGCAAATAAGCATATTCAATCCCAGCATACAGCTGCTGAAATAAATCTTTGGCTGTTGTGTGTAAATTCATGCATTAGACACACATACCTCCACAGAGTATATGCAGTGAAAACTCTTTTTGTTACTTGTTGTACATAATGAAGGAGTAGTCTAAACAACTATGAAAGTACTACGAATAATAGGCTATATAAAAATTATTCTTATCCTGTCCTAACCAATGTTGCTTAATCAAAAGTTTAAAATATAAGAACACCAGAAAGCAGTTAGGGTAACTTTAGTGACTTTACTCGCAAATGCTTTTCTAAGTATCTCTTTTTTTGTAAAACTGCAATATTCACATTTACTTTAACATGTTCAATTCAACCAGCTTGAAAATGTTACCACAAGCATGGCATGTAAGCCATGAAAAAAGTTTTTGTACAATAAAATGGAGGCAGTATAAAACTGATAATAATATAATAATAATCAAATAACCCTTGAACATTTACAAAAATAGAGCTTTAGTAAAAATCGAGCCCTTACGGACATATATTTCCAAGTTCTCAATGTTTTAATCAACCACACTGCATGTGTGTTACTCTCGACAATGTACACTAAGAGAAACCAAAATTCTTTTGAATTTATAACCTACCGTATTAATGCTCAGAACAAAACTGTCAACCATGATAGAAAAATAAACAACCTCTTATTTTTACACTAACATCAACTAACACTAGTTTATTGCAACTGGGAGATGATAAGGAAGACAGCAGTACAGTAAAACTCTGCCCTCTATTAGCATTGCTTACACTGGATTACATCATAGAACTGAAGTAAATTCGTAGGAATACCCGGTTCACATAGAGTTCTGTAGGTATCTGCTGTAAGTAAATGCATTGTACCCATGTAATTCAGCAGACTATAAACAAACAACAGCAATCGCTGGAGGGTGAACTTGATTGACAGTCTGAACTAGGCATCATAATTTTACAGCTTCGTTTCTCCTCAGGCCCGTCCATTCAGCCCCCCCATCCACTCCTGGAGTCCTCCTCCATTTGCTCCTCTGGCAAGAGCTGAGAGCACATCCTCTATATCCTCTGTCACTTCTCTGAGCGCAGCCTCCACTCCTACACTAGGCAGAGAACTCAACCTTTCTGTGTCAGGTGGGCCACAGAGCTGTCCCAAGTCAGTTTTTGCAGATTATGTTGTGTGATGGTACTGTAATGATAATATGCCTCAATACCTTAAGTCCAGAATGCTATGACCCTTAAACCTTACAATTCAATCTCTTTCTATATTCAGCATGTTCCAGAGGTCCAAGTCCTCTCACAATGGGACCCCAGGACACACTACCAGTAGCAGCCGCCTTCACAGAGACCATCAGCACCTACTTTAAAGGAGCAGATCCCACTAAGTAAGAGCACATTCTTAAGTTCTAAAGACATTTTAGCTAAATTGAATGAAGCTGTCCTTATTCTTCTCTTGTGTCTTGCTGTGTGTTGTAGGTGTTTAGTGAAGATCACTGGTGAGATGGTGCTGTCTTTTCCAGCAGGGATCACCAGACACTTCTCCAGCCATCCCAGTCCACCAGTACTTACCTTCACCATTAGCCAGTACAGTCGGCTGGAGCAGGTCCTTCCCAACCCACAGCTTCTGTGCTGGTAACATCTGCATTAGTGATGTCCAAATAAAGAACAAATGGTTCATTTGAACCCACTATAAAGAAGAAGAACTTCTTTTAAAGAAATAGCTTACCTTACCCCAAAACAAAAATGTGCTTTCAATTTTGCAGGTGTCTTTTTTTTTTCTTTTAGTACAATATTACAGAATATTTTAATTAGCTGAAAGCATGCACATTAGTGATTTCAGAAATGAATTCCTTTTAAAATTATTTCCTTTGCCAAGTGCAGAGACAACAGAACACATATATGTGTTCTCACAGGAGGGCTTAAAAATTTGCCTTCAGTTGCACAGCAGAAAACAATGAATACCTGTGTCTCCTGAGAGGTCTAAAGAAGTGAAACAATTGGCCCATGCATAAAACTGAATAAAACCATAGCGATGCAAAGGTTATGTCAAGTAGAACTTTATTGTCATTTCACTACATGTGTGGACATACAGTGGAACAAAATGTTGTGTCTTGCAGGACCATGGTGCTACTTAAGCAATCATAACTATGAACACAATACTGGATGTAAGAGCTATTTTAAACCTATACATAACTAAACATGCTAATCTAACTATACTAACTATACATATGCTGTAAATACATATACACATAAACTAAGTCAGACTATACAAGTATTTTTACATAACACAACAATATTGTGCAAAAGAGGTACAAATAAAACAAGTAGTGCAGCATGATTTGTGGTACATTCACAAGTAAACATTGTTTTTGTTATTGAATAAGATGAAGTTTAAGTAAAGTGTCTGGAACAGTGTCAGAGATGAAATGATTGTGTTTTCTACAGGTGGTTTGACATGACCAATCACCTGTTTGAGGCACACTCAGAATAGCATGATGTGTTAAAGTTTTTGTGTGGATCCTGGTTTTGGGAGCTTTGAATTGAAGGCTTGCAGAAAGAAACTGTTGAGTAGTTTAGCAGAGCATGCTCTCATATTCCAAAACCTTTTTCCTGATGGCAAGAGCTGAAAGAGACTGTGGAAGGGATGGATAGAGTCTTTCGCAATACTGGTACCTTTGCTGGAGCACTGTGAAAGTAAAATGTTCTGAATGGAGGGTGATCTTCTCAGCTGTCTTGTAGGGTCTGGCAGTCAGAAGCAGTGCAGTTCTTGTACCAGACAGTAATGCAGCTGGTCAGCACACTCTCAATGGTTCCCCTGTAGATGGTGGTAAAGATGGATGGAGGGAGACTTGCCCTCTCAGTCAGCTGAGAAAGTGTAGGCATCAACCTCAGGAGTTCCTCCTGAAGTCCATCACAATTTTCTTTGTCTTTCCCACATTGAGGGACATGCTGTTAGGCCCACGCCATCCAGCCAGCTCTGCCTCTTCCTCTCTGTAGTGCGTTTCATCGTTGTTGTTGATGAGACCTATCACCATAGGTAGTTAGCAAACTTGATAATGTGGTTTGAACTGAACTTGGCAGTGCAGTCGTGTGTCAGCAGTGTGCGGAGCACAAAGGGGTTTGAGGAGTTGTGGCCAACATTGATATTATGCATTATGAGAAACCTCTCAAAGCACTTCATTATGAATTGAGTTAGTGATGTGGTGCAGTGGTCGTTTAGAAAGCACATAGAGGATTTTTTTGGTACTTGTATGATTGTTGTGGACTTCAGACATGTGGGGACGACTGCCTGTCTCAGCAAGGTGCTAAAGATATCTGTTAGGACATCTGTCAGCTGTGCAGTACAGCTGTTTAGTACGTGGCTAGGTATGTTGTCAGGACCCGCAGCTTTGCATTGGTTATTCCTAGATAAGCTTTTCCTCACACAGGCTGAAGACAATCAGAGCACCATGCCATTAGGACATGAGCGTAGTTTTTGTGCAGGTTTGTCATTCTACCTTTCAAACCACGAATAAAAGTGGTTGAGTGCATCTGGGAGGTATGTGTCATTATCACAAGTTTAACCACAATATCCTAATTTTCTTAAATATTGGCTATAATGCCTAAATCTTAGTCTAACTTGTATATTTATCCAAAGTAGGGAGGGCTGGATTATATTGAAAAAATATGTGATATTGTTGTTAAATATATTTTTTGTTAGTTTACAAAAAAGTCCTATATGTAATGATCATACTAAAATATTTCAATCACATAAAATATTAAGCACAATTTTCCTACGGGTTAGAGCCGGAGAAAACCCACACGGACACGGGGAGAGCATGCAAACTCCAGACAGAAATGTCAACTGGCCTAGCCAGGTCTCGAACCAATGATCTTCTTGCTGTGAGGCCACAGGGCTAAACACTGAGCTACCGTGTTGCCTGTCTTGAATGTAATTTAGGCAAAAAAAAAAAAAGCTGTCAAGGTAGGTGCAAGCATGGACTTTAAAACACAATGAATGACTAATACCATTGATAAAACTTCTAGATATTCTAATTTCTGGTTTGGTTTTACCATACATATAAACACAAACTGTGTTACTCTCAAACATTTTTTATTCAAATGTAACTACATGGCATCTTAAAACAAGGGCACGTTTAAAGCTAAATATTTTCTTGCCTGTCTTTATAAATAAAGTATTTAATCAAGTATACATTCCTTAAATAGTTGGGATTTATTGTAAATATCTTGTCAACATCCACATAAATAAAATAATGAAGTATTAACATGTCAACGTTAGATTATTTGACTTGCAATTCACATGCTTTCGCATCTAGAATCTTATATACAGCAATATATAAATCACATATTTAAAATACAAGTTCATGTTTTATTGTTGTGTATTGTATCGAAATCTGTCTCCAGGCAAATCAAATTCTAAACTGCAGTTAAACTCACAGAAGTTTAATAACAAGTTATGAGCACTGCTGGAAAGAGTCTCTGTGTTTCTTATAAAGAACTACCTACCTACAGAAACACGGTGTTGGGAGAGCTTTACAATTTATTGTAAAAATCACTATTAAAAGTAAACATTAAACAATAACATGTAAACCAATGTTTTAGCACAAAGCTTCTTGTGGGTATGTTGCTGATGAGTGTGGAGATTAGCTGTGTTTCTTCCAGACTAGATCTTGGTTTGTGATATGTCTGTTGTTGTGCTTGTGACACGTCTTCTCACTTAAAGCAAGTTGTACAGTTCTTTTTAGGCTGTCATTTTCCCCTGATTTCGGCCACTCCTGACATTTTCCCTCTCTGCTCTGATCTCTGAGGCACCAGGTTTACCTTGTGCTGTGCTCTAGCTAATAGCAGAGCATCACCTACTTGGGAGGCAGGGATAAGGATAGTAAGGACCCCAGTTCTGTTTACATTTATTAAGTTTAGATTTTTGTTTTTAAATGTTCAGTGTGAACCTTTAGTTGAGTGAAAATAATAGTGCTATCATTAAAGTGCTTTGTGGGGAAAAGCCTTCAGATTTTTCAGTCACTGATAAAAAAAATAAATCTGTCATTAAAGGAAAAGTTTCGGTGAACCTGACTTCTGGTGTAAGCAGAATACATTTCACTTAAAAAAAACTAACACGTGAAAATTAAATTGGTAGATTTAATACATAATAAAGGGCAATGCGGTGGTGCAGTGGAAAGCGCTGTCGCCTCACAGCAAGAAGGTCGCTAGTTCAAGCCTTGGCTGGGTCAGTTGGCATTTCTGTGTGGAGTTTGCATATTCTCCCTGTATTTGTGTGGGTGTCCTCCGGGTGCTCCGGTTTCCCCCACAAGTCCAAAGACATGTGGCGTAGGTGAATTGGGTAATATAAATCCGATCACTCAAACCACTCCAGGCGGTGGTCCAGGATGCATTTCAGACAAAACTGGACAGGTTTAAATTCATCTGGTTGTTAAAACCACATGTGCACATTTTACTCCTCTCAAAATGTAAAAAATACACCACCACAAAACACCAAATACCACCACAGATGATAGTTTTTTGCATTATTTACAACTTTATTTGCTGTTATCTACAGCCTGTTAGCATCTCTGCATTAGCTCACATGTGATTGGAGATGGATATATCTTGGATTAAATAAATTCAGTATCGTAAATCATATCTTTACATCAGCAATATATGTTGTTGCATAAAACCTTTTGTTTATGCATTACGATATCTCGATATTACAATGTATTGTCACTTCTCAGAACACTTGCAGAGACACTCGTTGTTGAGATAAATAAGCCCAGAGAGAGACTTTATCACAAGATAGAGCAGTTGTCACAAATCCCATTTGTGGCTTAACTCAGTTTTGACCAAATGTGTAGTTACTGTGCACAGTGCCTTTGGATGGCAGAAAAGGTGTTTTATAGGGCACCAGTTATGAAGTGACAGGCAGAGCCGGACAATTTCATGTATGTTTAGAATGTTATGGAGTGGAGTCTCTGCCTTTGATCTTGATCAACATTTGAATGCCATTTTTAAAAAGCATTCTTAAAAACTGCAGTTGTTTTCATCCCTCAGTGACACCACACCACCTACAGGTGACTTGAAGGAGTTTTGGGTGAATATGCCAAACTTGTTAAGCCACCTGAAGAAAGTGGCTGAGCAGAGGCCACAGGCCACATATTACAATGTAGACATGCTGAAGTACCAGGTGGGTATTATTATAATTCACAATCTGATTGCCTTGTCAGATTTGTTTTAGGCAGTGTGTGATATTACAAGTTTGTTCTCATAGGTGTTAGCTCAAGGTATCCAGTCTACTCCGCTAAACCTTGCAGTGAGCTGGCGTGGTGATGCTAGCAGTACAGACCTCAGGATAGACTATAAATACAACACAGAGGCCATGCCCACACCCACACCACTCACCAACATCCTCTTCATGGCAGCTGTGGATGGCGGCGTCAACAAACTGCAGGCCATGCTTCCACCTGCCACCTGGTAAGGATCAAACTCCAACAATTACATTTAAAATCATCTGCGGTCGGTGATGATGTTTGTCTATTTGTTGAATTTAAGGAATCCAGATACGCAGAAAATATCATGGAAGATCACAGAGCTTTCACAGACATCTGAAAATGGAGGTAAATGCCCTTTACATATTAACTGTGAAGAAAGCCCTTTAACAGGTTTGAAATTGTCAAGTGTGAAAATGAATATGCATTTGTTAATGTGTTTGGTCTTACAGTAGCAGCAAAGATATCCTACTCTGCTGCTTTGGTTATTGGTGCTAAAAAAAGTGAAAAAAATGAAGCGCTATATATATTTGTTTCCCAGATGCGTTGTATATTAGGGTTGGGACGATAGACGATGCCACCGTCCATTGCCGATTGCAAACCCACTTGTGAAAAATACACACTCAGGCCCCATTTACGATAATACGGCTTAGTTTTAAAATGCCATTTTAGAACGAAAATGATCCACAACCACACTGGCGTTTTATCTGGCATTTCTGAACAGCCCTCCGTCCACACTATGCACATCACGTGACCACACACACACACACACACACACACATACACACATACACAGCCACATACACACACTGTCATGCGCTTGTCTGAGCTCCAGAGAACAGTGTACGTCGGACAGTTTATCAAGGATGTATCACTGGATCGCGACTCACTATAGCTGTTAAAAGTGATATTAAATTAATCTGGTCTCTATCTGACATCTCTTCTGTCTTTTGAATCTATCAGGTAAAGTGTCACAGCATCAGTACAATGCTTCAATCTTTCACTTTTATGCTTGTACTTAGTAATTTTAGCGAAACCCTCAGATACTGTTGGTTGTGCACCTTTTTTACCAACCAAGTTTGTCGACGCCATTATACTGACACAGATCACTCTGCCTACTCATGCCAGAGTCCCGCAGAAAAAGTGATTGACAGGTGGTAATTTGTGTGTAACTTATCTTTATTTATTTATGATTTGTTTAAGGGTAAAACAAAGACCATGTGGGCCAGGTAGTTGAAGTGGTATTCATAAATAATTAATTCACCTCACCTCTGCCTATGAAGACGATGCCATCGTCCATCGCGATGTTTCACATTAGACATCGTACGACGCTAAATTGGTCAACATAGCCCAACCCTACTGTATGTATATATTAGGGCTGTCAATTGATTAAAAAAATTAACTAATTAATCACACTTTTTTGTGTGATTAATCATGATTAATCACAAAAAAAAATCCTAAATACAGGCATTGGAAATATAGAAATTGAAAAGTTATAATAATAAAGTATTGAATACAAACAATTGTATTCAGTGTAAAGTTGTATTGCGAGTTGAGAACATTAATTATAAAGTAGAAACAATTTAGCTTTGTCCTCCTTAACATTTGATCACCTTGGAATTATAAGGTTCTGTCTGCATTCTGAATGATTTTGAGATATTGAGCTTCAAAGTTTTTGCATTCCATACCAAACAGTGTGTGTGTAACATTTGTTTTTGTTTTTATAAAAGGTCTTAAAATGTAAACAACTTATAAAAAAACATCCCATAATGTAAATAAGTTGTCATTTAATAAGAATATGTCAATAACTCAATTTTGACAAAAATGTCAGATAGAACCTTATAATTCTAAGGTGACGATATAACCAGTTGCTAAGACAGACCAGTCTATTGACATTATCGGGGACAACACAGACACACACACACAGACACACACACACACAGACACACGCACACGCACACACACACACACTCACACACACGCACACACACACACACACACACACACACACACACACACACACACACACACACACAGACAGAGAGAGAGAGTGAGAGAGAGAGAACAGCGCACTCCCTTCAGATCATCAACACGCACGATCGAATCAAATTTTAAAGTATGGCTTTATTTCTCAATCAAGGATTCTGACACATCAACGTGAAGCAGACGCTTTACAAAAGTTGATCACGTCGCCCTCAACCCGAAAGTGAAATAGAAACTTACCGGTTTGCGGTTAAAAGTTAGGACCGGGAGGGAGGGGGTGGGTGCCGCGGATGAAAGTGAGGAGGTCACCTCTATGGGCGCGCCGGCCCTGAACACACGTCGACCACAACAGGAAATGAAAAAAAAAAACTGCAACTGCGATAAATGCGTTAATTTTTTTAACGCGTTAAATATTTCAAATTAATCACTTGCGCTAACACGCTAATATTGACAGCCCTAGTATATATATATATATATATATATATATATATAGTTGAAGTCAGAATTATTAGCTCCCCTGAATTAATAGCCCCCCTGTTTATTTTTTTACTTAATTTCTGTTTAACGGAGAGATTTTTTCAACACATTGCTAAGCATAATAGTTTTGATAACTTATCTCTAATAACTGATTTCTTTTATCTTTGCCATGATGACATTAAATAAAATTTCTCTAGATATTTTTCAAGACACTTTTATACAGCTTAAAGTGACATTTAAAGGCTTAACTAGGTTAACTAGGCAGGTTAGGGTAATTAAGCACGTTATTGTATAATAATGGTTTGTTCTGTAGATTATAAAAAAAAAATGCTTAAAGGGGCTAATAATTTTGACCTTAAAATGGTTTTTAAAAGATAAAAAACTGCTTTTATTTTAGCCGAAATAAAACAAATAAGACTTTCTCCAGAAGAAAAAATATTATCAGACATACTGTGAAAGTTTCCTTGCAATGTTAAACATCGTTTGGGAAATAGAAAAAAAAAATTAAAAGGGGGGTTAATAATTCTGACTTCAACTGTATATATATATATATATATATATACATATTTATTTATGAAGAGGTCAGATCCAAAACCCTCTAAATCCATCAGACCTCTTTTCGTGTAAATTCACATTTTCTATCAGGTTCCTATAATTAGGCTCAGAAGTTTCATTTTATATGTAATAAAAAAGGTTATTATCTAGTAAATAAAATAACTTTTTTCATAAATGTCACTTTAGACAATTCTTTGGGTTTTACCAAATTAGATTTTCTTTTGCGTCAAAACCAGCTAAATCCACCTCTGCTTTTTTTTTGCAAAAACCTCTAAATCCACCTATCGGGACAAGACAGTGTATTTAGTTGAAAAATTACTAAAGATGCAATTAGAAGTTATTTTTCCAAACATAAAACACATTACACAAACCACCTAAAATTTAAAATAAATCTGTCAAGTAAGTGGCTGTTCATTTCGCTGTGGTAAACCTGGGAAAAAGCAAAAGGAAAATAAATACATGAAATCTGTCAAGTAAATGCATAAATCAATAACATTAAAACTGACATTAATTAAATCTTAACAATCAGTTGTTACTTCTGATATTTTGGATTTAGATTTAATGCAACTAGAGCAATGTAAGCATTGTACGCTAAGCTTGTTAAATTCAAATATTGTAGTGTAAAACATTGTGAAACATCAATATCTGTGCATTGTCCATGAATATAAAAAGCTTATCAGATGTATAGGTAATATGAAGTAGGCTAATATAAATGTATAGTTTATGCATTATATTTATCTTTTAAAAAATAGCTTACATTAACAGATATATTACAAGGTGGGCCTACTATGCACGTTACACTTCCGACTGTACATTGTGTTTTCTTTTTCTTACAATACATACATATATATACATACATATACTAAAAAAATAAAGTGAACACAATGTAAAATAAACAACACAATGTAACTCCAAGCCAATCACACTTCTGTGAAATTAAACTGCCCACTAAGGAAGCAAAACTGATTGACAATCAATTCCACATGCTGCTGTGCAAATGGAATAGAAAACTGGTGGAAATTATAGGCAATTAGCAAGTCACCCCCAATAAAGAAGTGGCTCTGCAGGTGGTGACCACAGACCACTTCTTAGTTCCGCTTTCTGGCTGATGCTTTGGTCACTTTTGAATGCTGGCGGTGCTTTCACACTAGTGGTAGCATGAGCCAGAGTCTACAATCCACACAAGTTGCTCAGATAGTGCAGCTCATCCAGTATGGCACATCAATGTGAGCTGTGGCAAGAAGGTTTGCACTGTGTCTGTCAGTGCTGTGTCCAGAGCATGGAGGCGCTACCAGGAGATGGGCCAGTACAGTGTAAAAGTTAAGTGAAATAAAATGGCATTCAATTTTCGGCAGGTTAATGTTAACATTTATTACTCTGATTATGCATGAACTAAGACTTTTCCCACACAACGATATACAAATATTATTGTGAATATTCCATATTCTATGCTAAAACATAAAACCATTTAGCTAACATGTATTATTATAATCTCGTATATAAATCATATAAATTGTAAATGGATGTAATTTGCAGTGGACTAATTATTAAGAAAAGTAATAATAATAATAATAATAATAATAATTATTATTATTATTATTATTATTATTATTATTATTATTAATAATAAGTAGGATATAATTTATTTATTTTATTTTTTATTTTTTTGAAAAGTCTACTTTTACAACTCTGACAAATACAAACCATTGCAGAAATGTTCTAACCAACAGGACCATTTCATATACAGTAGGCTTCTGATACATTACTTAATAAATAATCTACTATAAATTAAAAGTATTAATTTATGCTATATATTTTTGTTTTCACTAGCTTTGGAGATGTAACATTAAATCCGCTTTTTTAATAGTAGGTCACCTATAGCTTTCATCATAAGCAATGACTGCATTCAAAATGGCATAAATGTTTTCAAAGTGCACTACCAAGGGAACGCAATTGTCAATATAAAGATTGCTAAAACTGAACTGTAAAAATACATTAAAAGCTAATTATACACAAGAGAGATTACTTTTTAAATTTTTTTTTTCCAAATTTAAATGTTCTAACATTTGAAAGGAATAGGGCATGGGGGGTAACTGGGAATAGAACACAACTAGGAACAACGTCTATCTACAGCTCTAGAGGTGTAGTTGCATGCCTACAAGTTTGCCATGCAGTTTGCGAATGTTTGTTGGAACGATGGATTTGGAAAACAGAAAATCAACAAACTATGTTTGTAAGGACGGAACTTGCGACCTTAGTTGGCTAACGATGGTTTTGGGAAATGCACCCCAGGCTAATTGCCCAGTGTAAGTTAACAGAGTAACTGAGTGTGAGTAAACTATTGTACATTTTATTTATGAAACAAAATCTGTAATTAATCTGCTCTTACTGGTGAAATGTATCAGTAAAGGTTGGCCACCAGAATTAGCCATGAAACCTTCAACACTTCATTGTCCAAGCCCTGTACATTGTAAAAGCACAAATGAAAATAAAGATCACTTGACTTGAAGATAATTCCATATGCAGTGTTAACATGAATGCTCGTAGGCATCCCCAAAGTGAAATACCAAAATTTAAATAGACCGAAGTGAGAAAAACAAAAAATGCAACCGTGACTAAATGCCCATAGTCAACTTATTAAAAAGAACTGACAAAGAAACACATATTACACAAAGCAAACCTATCACAGCCTCAAAATACAACCCACTCTTAACTGTGTAACAAATGAGGATGTGTTTCCACAATATAAACACAGGATCCAAAACAGCACCCGGGCCACTCACTTATAGGAGTAGAAAATTTTGTACAACAGCATATATTTAAAATATGAGGTGTTATTCATCTCTTATGCTGTGTGCAGCTGGAAACTTACTAAATACATTAGTATAGCTAAAACATGACACTTGGCCTCAAAATGACTGAACAAGTTATATGTTTAAGCAGCCACGTACTGTATGACATCTGTGTAAAACTGTTGAAGCACAAACTTAAACTGAACAATTTCTGAACATGGTTTTAAAAACATTACTGCATGTTTAAATATGCAAATGTTGTGTAAAAGGAACTTGAATTGAAAAAAAAAGTGAATGTTTTCTTTAAGGGGACCTATTTTGCCCCTTTTATAATAAGATGTAAAATAAGTCTCTGATGTCCCTAGACTGTGTGAGGTCTGCTCAAAATACCCCACCAAATTATTATTTAAAACTTTTTGAAACTGCCCCTTTCAGTCTTTGACCCAAATTGGGTCATTTAGGTGACTGTCACTTTAAATTCAGATGAGATTGTGGTCCTAGCCCTTTTTTCAAAAGTGACCAGAGCTACAAACACTTATGCACCAGCATAATGGTAGATTCAAAACATGAAAAATGTTATCTCTGAAAAAAAAATATGTCAAAAGAAGTGGCTCATGAAGTTAGTCTATGGAGACTACAGTGTTTGTGCATCCTAAAACTCTACATTTATAATTTCTCTTAGTCACAGAAATTATCTCCAGCGGGTATGGCCCAAAGCTCTTATGGCAGATGGCTGCTTCTATGCTAAAGAGAGACAGATCATTACTAATGGGCAGGACTTTCCCCCTCTGATGACATGTACATGAGGAGAATATCATTCAAAGTTTTTGCAGACTGTTATTATGAAGTGTGATTACAAAAGATAGAAGTAATACATTTTTACCATTAGAGGCTGGATATATTCATATACTGTTGCCACATCACTGGGGTTAAACCTTTTAAAAAAGTTGATTTATAGCTCCCCTATAAGTACAATAAATAGACCAATAGCACATAGCTAAAAGTAGAAGATTGTCTTTACTTTATCTTTGCTGTTGTTCTAAGATGACTTTTTTTAAAATGTGCTAGCTTAAACAACAAAGGCAATTTCATGTTAAGAAGCAAGCTAATTGGTTGCTAAGATAATAGCATTCATCCTTGCATCTGCACCATGTAGTTGGAAGCAGATTGGTTAAGATCAGCATGCGTGCCCATAGAATTTAATGACAAAACATTGTATTACATTGAATTACTAAGGCCCTGTTTACATGTACCGCTTTTACTGTTGTTTACAAGTCTACTGGAGAGCTAATTGGCATCTTGCACCGCAATGGAATGACTCTATAAATCAAACATCAGTGGGAATATTAGCCTAACTTTCTTAGAACATGTATTTTGTTATGTGACAAGCAGTGGAGCTTAAATGTTTAAAGGAGATGTTTGGAAAACTAATAAAATAAAATTGGTTGTTTAACAACATTAATGGCCACCAATGCTTGTCTGATTAAGTATGCATTCACTTTTGGTAGTTTTAGAAATGTTATTGCTCTGAGGGAAAATACAGTATTGTGTCCTATCAGGTTGTTTGCTGTAGTATTGCAGTCTATTTATCAACTTCATAAATATGCAAATACAAATGTACAGTCTAAATAAACATTCTTCTACAATTTGTTGTTCATGACAGGAGTAGGTGCACTTCTGGCTCGCTTCCAGTTAGCTGAAGGTCCAAGCAGACCATCTCAGCTCACGGTGCAGTTTACTAGTGAGGGCAGCACTTTATCTGGCTGTGATTTTCAACTCGTAGGTTCAGGGTACAGACTGTCCCTGGTTAAAAAAAGGTTTTCTGCAGGTACGTCTTGTATGGGAAAAGTAACTTCCCATACTATAAATTAAAGTCCAGTATTACCATTATTCAATATTAAACATGAGCTGTTTTTTTTTTTCTACAGGTAAATACTTGGCAGACAACTGAACTGGCAGCAGCGATGACGTGGTATGAATGAAATGTTAGGATGCCCTTTTGGCACTACAAAGACTTTTCAATAACATTTATTTAATTTTATTTATTTTTTATTGAAACTCCAGAAGTACAAGACTCAATCTCACTTATAATGTCAGGTGTTGAATATCATAAGTGCGTTCTGTGGGTGTGTGTATGTGAATATCAGCATATTTTGTGTGTATATGATAAAACTTCAGGAAAAATGCAATACTTGGACTTTTTTCTTGCAGAAAGCCATTTCCTTTTTCACTACTGAACATTCTCTCTGTCTGTCCCATCCCAATCTTAGTTCACAGCAAAATTAAAATGATTTTTAGCTGAAACCATGATTGTTAGTGATTCACCAAAGCCATGTCAACAGCTACCAGCACTTTGAGAGTCAAAAAGAGCTTATAGAGACAAGACACTGAAACACGCTTGCTTTACCACAAATTTGTATTTTGTTTTGCACTATTATGGACTCCTAATGTACCAGTAGACATTTAATTTTTCATGAATCACCAAGGATGGCCATTTTTGTAAAAAATATCCTTTATTGTCTTAATGATGAAAAATTCAACCGCAGGTTTTTATTTTTAGGTAAACAAAATACATTTAATTGTGAGAGTAATTCCATATATTAAATGGACCGAACAGAAGACAGTTCTTTAAAAACATTTTAAAATGTACCAACCTCCAACAGAAATGAACATCATTAAAATCCAAATGTTAAAATTATGATTTAAACGAGACTCATTATTAGCAATGCCATTGGCTGTTAAGCAAACTGCAGACAGTAATTGATGCTAATGCTCACACTTATGTAAACATAACATACAAGAGACTAAATATAATTCAGAGTTTCTAAGAAACATTTTTTTGAAGTTTACTCACAATCTGTGCACCCTTTATTGTTAACCAAGACTAAAGATCTAGTAACATGTTTTTTTCTGTATTAGTTTATGATGGCCCAGTCACCACTCAGTGTTAGTGAACAGACCTCTTATTAATAACATGCAATGATCTGCTTTCACAGAATATTCCATTTAGTATCATCTTAAAATGCCTTGTGTCAGTGTTAACGTTGTTTTGATTTTATTGGTTAAGGCATGTGGGAATGCATCACTTCTGCGATACCGAATTCCTTTAAATAAATTTAAGGAATGGGTCAAATAGAAAATTTTCCTTTGGTTTTTCCACAATGTGGATTTTATTTTACTCGAACATTGTACTGTAGCAATATAAAAAAAAATGTGTAGAAATGTAAAATAGGAATTGTTATTACTATCCAAAACTCTCCAAATGGATATAGAGTTTCTATGTCTTGTCATAGAACAGATTTCAAGTTAATGTATTTACATGTCATAATGCACTTTATATTGTTATATAATGTTTTAAATTAATGTCATTATTTCATGCATAGTTATGTGGTTTGTAATTGATTCGAACACTCTGTAGACTGTTTCTATTGTTCAAAAAGGGGGAAAAAATTAATTGGTACAAAAGAACACTACTCACATCCTTGATTACTTTTTTGTACTGTATTGTGTTGTCAGCTCTTTATTCAACTTCATTGCAACTCGTATGTGGATTATTGCCTTTAAAAATGTCAGACTACTGATTCAGTTGTGTAGATACCTTCACTAGAAAAGCCTCAGATATCTCTACTTATAGAGATTTGGGAATGTATGTGTTTCTGGATAATCATTGGTCATGCCATTTGACTAATCTGGTTTTAGTTATGTGTCACATTATTTTGTCATTACTTATAAAGTGTACTTTATTTCAGTTATTTGGAGGCCTTACCTGACCTTAAAATGGAGGAGTGCATAAACAACTGCTGCCTGCAGATGGTTTATTTGGGTCTCCATCTCTCATTTTAAAATAAGGAAAAATGTTTTTATTTTCCACTTAAGTTGTGGTATTGTGTTTCTGCATCCTGTTCCTACATCATTAAGAAAATGGAATATGCAAACATTTCATGGATAAAATAACCTCTCCTCAGACTTTAAGAGACTATAGAGACTGAAAATGCTAAATATATCAAATGTGAAAATGATGTAATGTCTTAAAATTAAAGTTATGAAATACATGTTTAACATTGGGTGTTTGTCATTGTCTCTAACACAATATTTAAAATAAACCTCATGCAAATCACAATTTAATTGTTTAATTTTTCCAATGCAGTGATTAAATTGCTTTTTATCCATTTTTAGATTGAACAAGTGTTATATTTTAATCATCACTATCAGTACTTGTTAATTTTTATTTATTTTTTTCTGGTGCTGTTATAAGAGATAAACAAAATGAAATTGTTGTTTGAACAATTTACAATTTTGTATGTATGGATAATTAAATGTTAAAGTATCTATACATTTATAATGTTGATTGTTTTTTTGTTTTTTTTAGCAACAGTTAGGCAGGTTTGTTTTGAAACTTCGTAGTGTAGGCTAATTTATGTTGTGACTTGAATTTAAAAGTAATTTTTACTAAATTACTTTTTGTTGAGAAGCTCGTTTGAACATATTAGATGAATGAACATGTTGTGATATTGAATAATAGTTTTTTGGGTGGAGTTCATGTGTTATTATGGTTGTCATAGAATTTGTAATATTACTGAGGGACATTAGATGTCGCCTACCCTGTTGTTGTCTATTGGAAGGAATGCATCAATACAGCTGCCATTTTAGTACAGGGTAGCGCTCCATTGAAATGAATGCAGGGCTAAGGTGCAGTGGAAGACTGGCCATCCGGAGCCCGAGATACACACACACACACACACACACACACACACACACACACACACACACACATATATATATCTCCTGCTTTCAGTTCTAATTATAAAGGAGGGAGCGATTTTTTTATTTTTTTTTTTTGTGAATAAATCTCCATTATGAACGACTCATTCACTTAGCCGACAATAATACTCACAACTGTTTTATCATCATAAATACTTGTTCAGCACAAAAGTTCATAACATACAAAAACGTAAAAAACGAAATCTTACCTATGAAATGTACTGCCTTTGTGTTTGTTTTCTTTGTTTGTTTGTTACTACACCCGTACGCAGCGCCAAAGTACAGCATCTTCACACTGGCAAACTGTCTTGACTAGTGCGGTTGAACGTCATTTGTCCCGAGAGCACTGTAGAAATGTGGCGGCACTATTAACGCATGCTCAGGGTCCGTATGGCGATATCTAGTGTATATATCTATGTCTGACTTCACGGAAGACCCAGGAGTCCACTGTTGTCAAGGCAACGTTTAACAACAAGTCTGTGACGGTCCTGAGAATTTCCGGTTTGTGGAGACGATGCAGTAAGTATTTTGCGGGATGAACGTGTTATACGTGTGTTTAACTTTACATTACAATGTATTTTATAAAAAATTAACCCATTCCAATTCTTTGAATAAATAGGAAACTAAATTTTTTTCATTATGTCTTTCAGATTTTTGTAGAATTAAAGATACAGTTCTATCGATTTCTCAGAAATAAAATGTCTGATTTAGCAAAAGAGAAAGCACGTCTCCTGAAGAAGCGTGGAAGTCTTTCTTCTCTAGGCAGTCATGAAGTCAGAGCTATTGGCAAAACTAAAGAGTGAGTACTAATTCCTTCGTATTCCAAATCCCATAGTAGTGTAAATATAAACGTAATTTGCTTTTTGCCTGTAGCTCTATTAGCACTGTGTCCTACATGGAAGAGCATGAACATCATGATGATATCCCACGGCCTACAGTACAGATGGAGAACACCTATCACCTCAGTGAGTCTCTTTTCTTTTATGTTTTCTCTAGTTTACTTTGAAATTATATTTTAATTGGAAATATTGTTTTACAATAAATTAACAAATAGTGTTTTCACTATCACTGAAAAGCAGCACACACATCAATTGAGTGCATGATGAGGTACTAATATTATAATGATTAAAAAAATAATAATAATAGACCATACTGTCGGCTGGCTAATTGTGGCTGCTACGGCACTATCCTCTCCCTGATCCACTATTTTTATAATATATCAACAATATAATATTGTAAGGCGTGGATTTTTGGCTGCCAGTGGGTGAATGTAAATAAAGACTATGGACTTGAAAATACTGACGACTAACTATTTTATTCAGCAAAAACTCCAAGGACTGGGGAGGAGATCAACATGAGTCTCCTAGCCTGTCACACTCTAACTGCTCTTTTTTCACACACACACATTACCCTCCTCTGCAGAGGACACCACACCAATATAAAAGTCATTTAATAGAAACATTTAAAAACAGAATACAATGCATATTAAACAAACAACTTCACAATGTAAAAAAAAACTGACTTAATAAATTATGTAAAAACACAGAATATGATATGTTAGAAAGTCTGCACAAAATATACACCTCAAAAAAGTTGTTTCTAAAAGGTGTTGGACCATTTTTTGTTCCTCAAAAACCTTTTTAGGAAACTTTCTTAAAATAACTGTTTTTCTTGTTGTGTGAAAAAAAAACAACTTGAAAAATCAAACAAAAATTTGTCAACTGAAAGGTTGTGTGGATGTTAAAGTTTCTTTGTAAAATCGCACATGCCAATACTTTTTTTCTAAGAAGTATAGGTGGCGTGGTAGCGCTGTCGCCTCACAGCAAGAAGGTCCTTGGTTCAAGCCTCGGCTGGGTCAGCTGGCATTTCTGTGTGGAGTTTGCATGTTCTACCCATGTTCGTGTGGGTTACCTACGGGTGTTCCGGTTTCCCCCACAAGTGTAAAGATATGCGCTATAGGTGAATTGGGTAAGCTTAAATTGTCCGTAGTGTATGTCTGTGAATGAGATTGTATGGATTCATTCCGCCGTGTCGACCCCTGATTAATAAAAGGGACTAAGCCGAAAATAAAATGAACGAATGCATGAATAAGCACATGTATATATATATGTATAAATGTGTGTGTATAAGATTTTGAAATTATTATAGAACACAAAATTACCTGTGTATGTGTTAGGAGGATGCTCAGAACTTCCAGTCGACAGCTTGATGCGTAGAAAGAGTCCCATTTGCACAGCTTTGAAATTATATTTTTTATCTATTTTACTTACTTTTAACATCTTTGAAATAATACTGCTGTTGGTCAGCGCCACCCCCTGGACTAATTATTTTAAAAATGTCATCTTTTATTAGAAAACAACTGCTTGTGAGTCATTTCACTCTCATTGTCAGATGGTATCTTTTACCACTTTAATGGAGCCTTGTCATCGCTAAAGTGAACATTTTCTCTCTTTTTAAAAATATTTTACCACCCAAACAAATTTAATTCACCAACATATTTGACACACATACATATTGTCCCACTAACACATTTATTAAAAGAGTGGCACAAAGTGAAAATAAAGTGGCATTTTAAAATGACATAAAAACACATAGCTACTTTGGTAAATACTACACAATACAAACTAACTAAATGAAACATAAACTGCTCCCGATTAGAATCAACATGCAAATCAGCCAACATAGTGTCAGTAACATACTTTTATTGGTAATTTTTGGAAATTGCATAGCTTACATACCTGTTAAGTTTCATGCCAGTAATATGGTTTGCTCTATATAATACAGTGATGTTTTGAGTGTGATGTGTGTGTGCGCTTTGGCACATATAACAACTGACAGGTGTGGAATATTCACATTGTATTTTAACATCTTATCTGACGGCAGACACTGAAGGAGAAAGTTTTTCTCTCGCACTTGAACCACATCTGACAGAAGCATAATTACTTTAACGCACATCTTTCAAAATCAAAGATGTGCATCACAAAAGCAATCCGTAACCCACTCAAAGCGGTATTGACACCCACATCCGGATTGAGAATTAACAGTTCATAAACGCTGCTCTTGCCGATGACAACTCTAAATGGAAAATGTGGCCCCCTCCATGCAGCAACGAAGAAAACGGCCGGTCACACTTTATTTTGATGGTCCGTTTGTTAAATTTAATTACATTGCATATACATGCCAACTAATTCACATTAGATTATAAGTAGACTGTTAGGTTGGGGTTAGGTTTGGGATTGTATAAGTTGACATGTACTTGCAAAGTTTTTTAAACTCAGTTAAATGTCTGTTGAATGTCTGTATTAACCGATATTAAGCAGACAGTCTACTAATACTAATACTCAAATGGACCATTAAAATACTGTAAAGTGTCGGCGCCAATAGCCTTGTGGTTAGTGCTTCGACACATGGCACCGAGGTGTTTTCGGCGACCCGAGTTCGATTCCCAGCTCGAGGTCCTTTTCCGACCTGTCTCCTATCTCTGCTCCCCATACTTTCCTGTCTCTAAATCTCCACTGTCCTATCACAAAAAAGGTGAAAACCCCTAAAAAATAATTATTAAAAAAATACCGTAAAGTGTTACCAAACGTTCTATACTGTACATGTATTATTTTATTTTTTCACCTTATATACAGGAATCATTTTGGATATTTTGAAGCAAAAGTTGTTCATATATTTAGGCTGTTGTTGGTTTCAGTGTCAGAGTCCAAAGTTAAAAGAAAAGGATTAAATAAAATTTTGCTAAAATACTATTCAATAGTTTGAATACTGTTCAAACTAACTTTAAAAGTAACACTAAAATAGTATGTACTGAGTTTTAAGGTTATTTGGAATTAGAATCTAATATTGTATGTCTTAATAAATAAATATATATTACAAATATATTACAGAAATACAGACAGTAAGAAAAATAATTTGTGAAATGACAAGATATATCGTTTTAACAAAATCTTTAATTTTTAATGACAGAACAAATTGTTTGACAGAACAGCAGTTTTTATAACAGAAAATTATTTTTTATGAAAGAAAAGTAATTGTTTTGCTTTATTTAATACAAATTTATGTCTGACAGATAATAGGCATCAGCAACAGGCCATATCTCTGACATAATACTATGCTCAAGTATGAGGATCAGAATGTTTAACACAAAAAAATGGCTGTGCAAAGTATTTGTTCAAAATATTGCATAATCTGATTGCTGCTACTACTGCATAATACTGCTAATTTAGAACATTTATGTTCCTGCCTCTATGAACAGCATAAGGATTTGAATGAATACTGCCCTTGGACAAATCGCTTTTGGGGCACAAAATATCATCGTTATGATTAGTCAGATCATAACAAACATGGTAAATGAACGGGGAACTACAGGAGCCCAAAGGGGAGCATTGCAGATGTTAATGTGAAAAACATTTCATTCAGACAAATCAATGTCAATTACACATTCGAGTTAAATGATAAAACTGATTTACAGCCAAGCCGTATGTTATGATCACCAGCGATCTAATTCCTTAGATCGCTGGTAAGCATGCATAATTGCTAACGGCCATGCATGCACTTCGCTCACACACACATGTTCCAGATCATAACTGATTACACTCCCACAGCTGAAGCTGCTCAAAAACTGATTTATGCACTACATAAGGAGCACAAACACAAACACTCTGGCTCAGTCTTGTTATCTGTTTAGTGACATTACAATGTGTTTTCCTTGCCTTGCCTTCCTTGTTTTGAACTTTTGCTTTGTTTTGTTTGATCGAGGAGTGTGTGGAGGACTTTATCCAGGTAGCTCATTTAACATCTTTGGATGAGTTATGCCTAATGATATTTTTCATGGTGGCTCATCTGAACCCCTGTATTCTATCATGCCATTACACCAGCCCCACTGGACATTAGAAATATACATTGATCTGGCATTGCAACTAAGTGTGTCCCCCTTTACCGTGGGCAAGGTGGAGGTGAGGGAGGGCAATAAACAGCAAGACCTGCTGTCGATGGGGCTTGCTGCCCAATCCAGTCCTCCAGTTGACAAAATGGCCACCTCTAGTCCTCCAGCTCACAAGATGGCCGCCTTCAGTCCTCCAGTTCAAAAAATGGCCGCCTCCAGTCCACAAAATGGTCCTCCAGTCCTCCAGCTCACAAAGAGGCCATAACCAGCCCTCCAACTCATGCAATGGTAAGCGCCAGTCTGCCACTAGCTTACAAGATGGCTTCCGGTTCCGAGTCTGTTTCTGCCATAGTTCCTGTTGTTGTTTCTGTTCTTGAAATGCCATCACCAGAGCCACCAGAATGGCCACCACCACCACCACCAGAGCTGTTACTGCCAGCGCCACCTCCAGAGCTGCCAGATACTCAGTCACTGCCAGATCCTCCAGAACCGCCAGAGCTGATATTGTTGTCGCCGCCAGAGCTGCCAGAGTTGCCACTGCCACAGCTAACAGAGCCATTGACACCACCAGAACTCTCTGTATTCCCCGAATGTCAGGCGCCAGATATCTCTGAATTCCCCGAATGGCGGGCACCAGATCCTCTTGAATTCCCCAATTGACATGCACCAGATCCTCCTGAATCCCCCTAATGGCGGATGTCAGATCCTTTTGAATCCCCCGAATGGTGGGTGCCAGATCCTCTTGATTTCCCCGAATGGCAAGCGCCAGGTCCTTTTGAATTCCCCGAATGGTGGGCGCTAGTTCGTCTTGAATTCCTCAAACGGCGGTCGACAGATCCTATCGAATTCCCCGAATGGCGGGTGCCAGATCCTCTCAAATTTCCCGAATGGCCGAGGGTGCCTGATCCTCTCGAATTCCCCGAATGGCCAAGGGGACCAGATCCGCCTGAATTCCCCGAATGGCTAGGGGCGCCAGATCCTCTTGAATTACCCAAATGGCCAGGGGCGCCAGATCTTTCAGAATGGCCTGAGTCCCACGAAAGGCCAGAGCTGCCACCTGAGTTCCTCGAATGGCCGGCAGAGCCGTGTGACTTCCCAGAGCCGCCAGAGACATGTGACTTCCCAGAGCCATGTGACTTCTCAGTACTCCTTAAACCCAAGCCTCCTGACCCTCTGGGGTTGAAAGAACTGCTAGTGCCTCGTGAACCTAAGCCTCCTGACCCACTGGGGTTGAATGAACTGCCAATGACTTCTGAACCAAAGCCTCCTGATACACTGGGGTTTAATGAACTGCCAGTGCCTCCTGAACCAAAGTCGCCTGACCCACTGGGGTTAAATGAACTGCCAGTGCCTCCTGAACCTAAGCCTCCTGACCCACTGGGGTTTAATGAACTGCCAGTGCCTTCTGGACCAAAGCCTCCTGGCCTACCATGGGTGTATGACCCATCTATGCCTGCTAAATAAAAGCCCCTAGACATACTTCAGCTCCATGCATTTGATTTTTGATTAGTCTCACGCAGTCATGTGATGCGATGTTGCAGGTCAGAGTTTACTATGCTTGAATTTTGCAATGCAACAAACTGCAAAACTTTACGTCCGAGCTTGCTTTTACAGTTTGCACTATTTCCATGCGTATGAATGGCCGTCTATGGGGAGAAAAGTGCAGTGTGACTGCAGCTTAAGCCCCAATTCTAATTATACATGCCTGAACAATTTTATCAAGGTCTAAGGGTTACTACAAGCTACAGACAGGAGAGTTTATATTGGGTGAAATTTTATTATAGGTTGGAGCAAAACTCAACAGAATCGCAGAATTGATCTCCAGATTTCTAGGACCCACTTTGTACATGTCTTACATAGAGGTCAATAAAGATAAAACTTTTCAACCTTCAAACTCTGTATTCTGAGAAAAGGTGTGAGGACAGATCCACCATTTTAATAAAGGAGACAGGCTACTTAGTAGAACAAATCACTTTCAAGTAGTTGCCGTTGTTTCATCCTCCCATGCACATTTCATGTGTACACTATATTAAGAAATTTGGAGATGCATGGTGTAGAAAAGTTCGTTTGTAGGATGGGAAGAAGAAGACAGGGTCGGCGGTAAATGGTCAGTAAATGTTTTATTTACAATATTTCACACAACACGTGTAGCTGTGTATGTGTGTGTGCTCTCCTCTCTCTCTCCCGGCTGCTCCTTCTCTCCTTAAGAAGGTTGTCTCTCCGGCCCAATCCCTAGAATAAACAGGTGTTATTTATTATTTCTGATTGGACTGCTGATTAGCCGCCAGGCTCCTAGCATGCTCTCCCCCCTCATTGGGTGTTCCATCATGCTTACCTCTCCACACATGGCTTCTCAAACAATGGCAATGTGTACTGCTGGTGTACGACATCACATACCACAATGCCATCTCCTTTTTTTTCTCTGATGAAAGCAAATTTTTCATCTAGAAAGAGAAAACAATTGTCCTTTTCCTTTGTAGAATGAAACATTCGAGGTTGTGCCTTGGCATTGGCATATTCAATCTCCTAGTGGCCTGTGCTAGGTGATTTTTCCCATTTATGTTTCACATAAATGTACATGTTTCTTCATTTGCTGGTGAAGGTTTTCAAAAGGAAAACCAGAAATATCATTTAATGAGCAGTTGTAGTGGTGCACATCCTCAGTAAGGTGAGTCAGTCCATGTATGTTGTAAGCTGAAAAATAATTTTCGAACAGGTCAAAACAGCGCATGATAAATTGTGACATGAGTTCATGGGCAACATAATTCCAACATAATTGACATAGCTACAGTCAAACACATCCTTTAGCACAACTGGTCCTGTATACAGCAAAAATTGGCTAAATTCTGTGGCCTTCCACCAGTCCAGGTTTTTTAAACCCTGGGGATGCCGAGCAAATTCACTAGGCATCTTTTCCAGAGTTTGTTTAGCTTTTTTATATTTCTTGCTTTTGCCTTATAGATAAGCAGCAAAGTGTTGGCTCTTTTTAGATATGCTAGAAACCTCTTGGCAGGTGTGTTGAAGCAAGTTGTAGATAAACTCTCCAGGACACTGGCCTAAGAAAAGACCTAACACAAGACAGCCCTGCAGCGATGAATGGTGATGGTTGTGATGGTTCTTTTAAGCAACTGCTTCATCTGCCCTCAAGGTGCATCCATGTTCAATACCACTCTTCTTGTGATGTAAGCGTCTTTGGTAATGAAACACCAAAACACATTTTTTAGCTGTTGACGTCATATATGTGTCCCACACTGCTGTAAACACTATTAGGACACATATAGTTCACTAAAAAAGTGAAAATTGGTTGTTTTTGCATTATTTTGAGCAAATTCATGCCTCCAGTTTGAAACAAAATTTTGAAGCTGCGTCACGGCAATTAAATACTTGCGTGTAGTCCAGCGTGGAGAGTGGATGTCTGTAACACTCTCCAGCAGTTCCTCGCTTTCAATATCTATTTGATTACTGATGTCCATGTAAACACAGTCACTGTCTTTCTCCCCTGCGTCTGTCTGTTTGTTTTGCCTCCAGTGTTGCCAGATGTAGCTGATTTTTTACCCGCAATATCAGATTCAAAACTGCTCAATTGGGTAGGAAACCGCCCAATCTGACAACACTGTATTTCCTTGCTTCTGTGAATATCAGCGTGTGCCTAAATGGAAACTCACATATTTGCAAATTCTTCCCTCTTTCCCTCCCCCAACACTCCCACCTAAACGGAGCTGGACACGCTTACTTTCCTGACGTTTTCCAAACTAGAGGTGTGAAAACAACCTGCTGAGACAGGGGGGTTTCATGGCCCTTTAATTTGTTTCAGATAAGCTCTTGCTGGTGCATCACAGATAAATGCTTTAACATGAACTCTCTTTATGAATTAGCCTATTCTCTGTGAGATTCTTAAACTCCCATAAAACAAATCAAGATATTCCTCAAGAGGATATGGTTTGTTGTCCCCTCAAAAGAGAGTTGCTACGAACTTGTGAAACTTTGCTAGTATTGGCCAAAACTGGACTTTGCTGCTTTTGAATAGTGGTACACTATTAATAGTGATGCTTAGGTTTATGGATCTTGGTCATGTCTAAAAGTCATTGTCTGACTTAGTAAATGACAAATCCCATTTTCTAACCCATAATAAATGTATTGCTAAATACATGTCAGCTCAGATCATAAATTTGTAATATTGCCAATCATTCATTTAAGGAAACTTTGTTGCCATGTTATTACTTTCAGCAGTGCTTCAGTGTCAGAATGCAGTAACAGATCCATTTCTGCCTGTATTTTTCGCCATGCTTTTAAATAAGCCATCTGTAATACAGTTTGATCCCAAGTCAGATTCTAAACTGTGCTTTATTCAATTAAACCAATTTGATATGCCAACAGTTCTAAGTGTATTAGGACTGCAACAATAAATTAATAAAATCTATAAATATCAATAATGATATTTGTTGTCAATGAATGCCGTTATTGATTAATTACATCAAATTACACAGCCATCCGCAAACTGGATTGTGACTGGGTTAGTGAAGCAAACGAGGAGTGATAGCGATGGTCAATGAGAGAGAACGATAGTGAGCAAGAGAGGCCAAGTGTGTGACAGAGCGAACAACAGTAGCAATAGAATATTACTAGTCAATGTTGTGGTTTTAAGTGAATGCTAAAGTTACATTTGTGAACCGATATGTTTTGTTTCATTTTAAATCAAGCCTAGCTTTCTGCATTTCTCCAGTTTTTTTTTTTTTTTTTGTCAACCCCAACGTTAGCTTGTTAAATAGCTAACTTGTTAACATAAATTAGGCTATTGTACATACTAAGGAGTTAAATTAAATTAAGTAAATTAGCGTTATACATGCTTGTTTTTAGATGTAGCATATTTAGTGTATGCATGTCTCTATTCATTACACACACACACACACACACACACACACACACACACACACACACACACACACACACA
>CAIGQZ010033163.1:510897-532979 GCA_903798205.1 Danio tinwini
CTTTCCACACTGATGCAGGGATGCTGGCAAAAAACTGGTTTTGCAGATTTTTGGCATAGCTCTTCTTAGCCATACCAATCTCCTTTGTCAGTGTGTTCCTGGCCTGATTGTACAAAATCCTGTCCCCACTCCTGTAGGCATCCTCTTTTTCCTGACGAAGCTGTCTAATTTTGGTGTGAACCATGGTTTGTCATTGTTAAATGATAAGTAGGTACTGGTAGGGATGCATAACAGCTCACTTTGTGAGCTCGTCCAGGTCTGTGGCTGCAGCTTCAAAAACACTCGAGTCCTTGCATTCAAAACAGGCTTGTAAGACCTGCTCTGGCGACGGAGCGATATGCATCCCTTATTATGTTGTAGCAATGGTCCAAAATGTTATTGTCTCTGGTGGGGCATGTAATGTGCTGTTTAAATGTAGGCAGCTTATGTGTGAGTTTTGTCTGATTAAAGTCACAGAGAATGATAAAAACAGTCCGGGTGTCATTGTTCAGTCTTTGTGATCAGATCAGACAGCTGTTGCAACGAAAAAACTCACGTGTGCTTGCGGTGGAATGTAAACACAGATGAGAATGAATGAGAAAAACTCCCTTGGTGCGTAAAATGGCTTACAGTTATTGAAAAGCACTTCCACATCAGGACAGCACATCTTCTTTACACAGTTACATCCGTGCACCACCTTCTATTGATGTAAAAGCATGTCCCACCACCGCGCGTTTTGCCCGTTGACTCTGTATCGCAATCTGCTCTGTACAGCTGAAAGTCTGGTAGGTGTAATGTGCTGTCCGGAATGGCTTTGTTCAGCCAGGTTTCTGTGAAGCAGAGTTTCTCTGCAGCAGAGTTTCTCTGCAGCAGAGTTGTTAAAGTTCTTGTTTTTGCATGTGAGCAGAAGTAGTTTGTCCATATTGTTAGAAAGAGAGCCGAGATTCTCCAGATGGATGCTAGGCAGCGCCGTTCTGAAGCCGCGCTGTCTCACCCTGACAAGCGCGCCGGCTCGCTTCCCACGCCTTGTGTCTTGTAACATTTCCACAGTGTGGCTGCTCCGCCGACGACAATGTTACGCAAAACGCCAGAGAAATCAAAATCCAGGTGGTGATTAGTTGGTGTGCACTGCCGAATGTTCAGCACTCGCCCCTGGTATAACTGATAGTGTTTGATAAACATAAAACAGGTCAGACTAGCAAAAACATTGCAAACACTGAAGAGCTCCACACCATGGCGGCCAACTGCGGCACCATCTGGAGAAGGTCCATTAGTCATCCTATAACAATAAGAAGGAGAATAAGACAAGGCTGTCCTATTTCTGGACAACTTTACTCTTTATGTATTGTAACTCTTTTATGTAATTAAAAAATGCATTTGGCTGGTATTAAGTTTACCATCTTCTAAAAAAAAGCACCTTTAGTTGTTTCTGCTTATGCTGACGACATATATATTTATCACAAATGAAAATGTTGTACTTGAAACTGTTAAAGCTTTAAATGTGTATGAAAAGGCCTCTTCATTAAAGGTCAATTGGGACAAAAGTGAATGTAATAAAGTTACGGGAAGAAGGAGGCGGAGAACCGACGAACTTCAAATAAATATTTATTAATAAAAGGGGACCTCCTCACGGAGACTGCCGTCTAAATCAAAACAAAACGGACGGCAGCTCCTCACGGAGACTGCCGTCAAACTGAAAGCAAAAGTAAAACATGTCCGGGCCCGGTCCTCTCTCCCTGTCCTCTGCCATCATTCCTCCTCTTATAGTCCAGAGCTCCTTCCGTGGGATTGAAGGCAGGTGCGCGCCACAGGTGCATCTCATCTGTGGCGGGCCTCGTTTCGCTCCCACGGCTCTCGGCCACGCCCCCTAGCCACAGTGAAGCTTTAAAAAATAGGTCACTGGAGAGAGGTAAACATTCCTAAGTTACCAAGTGGTTTGAAGTGGGGGGGAAATTAAATAAAAATTGTGGGTGTTTTTCTGGGCACAAAACAATTTCAGGAAAAAAATTGGGAAGGGATCATGGAGAAGGTATCTGTGAAATTTGCTAAATGGAAATGGTTGATCCTTTAAATGTCATATAGCGGACGAGTTTTTAGTAGCAAACAGCTTGGTTGCTCCTATGCTTTGGCATAAAGTTATAGTATTAAATCCACCTAAGTGTTTGATTGAAAAGGTGCAGAAAGAAATTCTGGATTTTTTTTTGGTCAGGATATCACTGGATAAGAGCTGATATACTCTATATTACACTCTGTGAGGGAAGTCAAGGTCTTGTGGACTTATCTTCCAGAATAGCAGCTTTTAGAATAAAACTGCACAAAGATTTTTATATGGACATAGTTTGAGATGGTATGAAACTGCGAAATTGCTTTTACAGCAGACAGGGAAGTTTGGGTATGACAAACAACTTTTTTTGCTAAACCCTGAAAAAGTAAACATTACAGATTTAACATCCTTTTATGATTCAGTATTGCAGGCGTGGCAGGTTTTAAAAGTGTCAAGAGATCCTAAATCTTTTTTTTAGGAATGTGGATCTTTGAGGAGCAACATTTTTATAATGATTTTTTAAATGTGCAAATTCTTTAAATTCTGCTAGTATTTGTGTGGCATTGAAAGAGGCAGGCTGTACAAAGTTGGGCCATTTACTAAAAGCTATGCAGTCTTCTATTACCATTCTTAGCCAATTGGTGAACATAAGATCAGAAAGACTAATAAAAAGAATTGTTGCAGAAGTGTATGAATCTTTGCCAAATCAATAAGGGATTTTATTAAGCATAGTGATCTAATTAATCAGTGGGAAGATGTATGTGAATATGTTTTTCCTTTTTCAGATATTTTGGAGACTGTGAGTTATTGGATTTTTTCAGAAAATGATTTTCTGTCACAGAGTTGGGCAAGAAAGAAGCATATATAATATATATATATATATATATATGCAAAAGTAATTAATAGCAAATATTTTGAGGGGATGAAGGAATCAAAATTATATGGTCTATTTAGTTCGGAATTTTCAGTAAAAGGAAGATGGAGATTGTTGTATAAAATGCCAATAGATAAACGGACAGGGGATCAGTGGAGAATAATTCACTGGGCTATAGCGACCAATAAACATGTTGCACATTTTAATTTCAATCAAGAAACAGAATGCCTTTTTTGTAATCAAAATGAATCATTGATGAATTTTTTCTGTGGGTGTAATAGACTGAAAGTGTTAATTGATCTTTTGGAACTTTGGGTTTTGAAATGGGGAGATGGTTTTCTGTTTATTTTGTTCATTCTTGGTCCAAAATATTCTGTCAAGAAAAAACAAACACATGTTTAGTTGAATTTTGTTTTTGGAGTGGCTAAACTTTCTATATGGATTTCAAGGAAAAACTAAATTCAGAAAAATGGATTAAAATATGTTTTTTTTAAGTTTGTTTTGGGAATGTTAGAAGCTCGACTCAAAATTGAGTATGCATTTTACAAATTAACAAATAATTTAAAATTTTTTGTGAATAAATGGTCTGTTGAAAGTTTTCTTTGTATTGTTTGTATTGTTGATAGGGATGGAGAGTTGGTTTTATCTTTCTAATGTTTTGAATACTGTATAAAGATTGTAATGATGATGTTGAAAAAGTATGCATAAAATAAAAAATAAAAATAAAAGTATATGTAGTAAGAAAGTAAGTATATGTAGTAAGAACTACTTTTAACAATACTGTAGACCCGGGATTTGATCCCCACTCAGACCCTTACAGCAGGACTGAACCATGGAAGCTAGCCCAACAGAGGAGGCTGCACCAGTGTCAAATGTGGATTGCATTCTTGCTGTTCTTTCCGAACAAGCCACCACTATTGAGCAGCATGACCAAACCTTATCAAAAATCCTTTGCCTCTTGAATCCCCACTCTCAGACCACAATGCCCCAGGTCGTTACTTCACAGTCAGTTTCCCTGTCAACACCTGAGCCCAAGTTGCCCCCTCCCCAGCTCTTTGATGGCAGTCTCGAGAACTGCAGTGGATTCATAACTCTGCACTCTGATCTTCTAACTACAACTCAGTTGTTTTCCTACTGACTGCAGTAAGGTGGCATATATAATCACACTCCTCACAGGCAAGGCCCTGAATTGGGCCTCAGCATTGTGGGATAAGAAGTCCCCTGTAACATCTAATTTTTTGAGCTTCCTAGCAAAGATGTAGAGAGTGTTCCTCCATTCAGCGGACAATGGAGAGGCAGGACGCCGACTTCTAAGATTATCTCAGGGTTCCCGCAGTGCCACTGAATTTGCCATTGAGTTCCATACTCTGGCCACCGAGAGTGGGTAGGGCGAATCTGCACTGAGAGCGATCTTCCACAATGCATTGTTCTCCAAGCTTATAGATGAACTGACATTCAGAGACTCCCCATCAGACATTGAGTCCCTTATTGGTTTAGCCATTCAGGTGGACCACCGCCTTAAGGAGCGGCAGACAGAGAGAGACCAGGACACAGTCATGACTCGTCATGACAATATTGTTTATCCCACACTGGATCCTGAGGAACCCATGCAACTAGAGGCTACTAGGATCTCGTTTTCTGAAAGAACCCGACGAATGAAGGAGAGGTGCTGCATTTATTATGGGAAGCCGGGTCATTTCCGGGCAATGTGCTCAGAGTTGTTGAAAAAGTCAGATATCGTTTCGGTGTAGGGGCCCCGGGGCGAGAGTAGGTGTAATTCCCTGTCTCATTTTCTCTAGTTTATCCCTCAAGGCAGTCATCTCCCTTAAAAAAAACACCACCAGGTGGAGATCTTTATTGACTCTGGTGCAGCCAGAAACTTCCCGGGTCTCCCGGGTTTGATCCCCACTCAGACCCTTACAGCAGGACTGAACCATGGAAGCTAGCCCAACAGAGGAGGCTGCACCAGTGTCAAATGTGGATTGCATTCTTGCTGTACTTTCCGAACAAGCCACCACTATTGAGCAGCATGACCAAACCTTATCGAAAATCCTTTGCCTCTTGAATCCCCACTCTCAGACCACAATGCCCCAGGTCGTTACTTGACAGTCAGTTTCCCTGTCAACACCTGAGCCCAAGTTGCCCCCTCCCCAGCTCTTTGATGGCAGTCTCGAGAACTGCAGGGAATTTATAACTCTGCACACTGATCTTCCAACTACAACCCAGTTGTTTTCCTACTGACTGCAGTAAGGTGGCATATATAATCACACTCCTCACAGGCAAGGCCCTGAATTGGGCCTCAGCATTGTGGGATAAGAAGTCCCCTGTAACATCTAATTTTTTGAGCTTCCTAGCAGAGATGTAGAGAGTGTTCCTCCATTCAGCGGACAATGGAGAGGCAGGACGCCGACTCCTAAGATTATCTCAGGGTTCCCGCAGTGCCGCTGAATTTGCCATTGAGTTCCATACTCTGGCCACCGAGAGTGGGCAGGGCGAATCTGCACTGAGAGCGATCTTCCACAATGCATTGTCCTCCAAGCTTATAGATGAACTGACATTCAGAGACTCCCCATCAGACATTGAGTCCCTTATTGGTTTAGCCATTCGGGTGGACCACCGCCTTAAGGAGCAGCAGACAGAGAGAGACCAGGACACAGTCATGACTCGTCATGACAATATTGTTTATCCCACACTGGATCCTGAGGAACCCATGCAACTAGGGGCTACTAGGATCTCGTTTTCTGAAAGAACCCGACGAATGAAGGAGAGGTGCTGCATTTATTATGGGAAGCCGGGTCATTTCCGGGCAATGTGCTCAGAGTTGTTGAAAAAGTCAGATATCGTTTCAGTGTAGGGGCCCCAGGGCAAGAGTAGGTGTAATTCCCTGTCTCATTTTCTCTGGTTTATCCCTCAAGGCAGTCATCTCCCTTAAAAAAACACCACCAGGTGGAGATCTTTATTGACTCTGGTGCAGCCAAAAACTTTATGGACCTAGAGTGTGCTAAAGATTTTTCCCCTTTATCCCCTGCAAATCCCCCTGAAAGTCTCAGTAGTAGATGGCAACCCACTAGGCTTAGGCTAGATCCACCAATGCACCACAGCCGTCCAAGTGAGAATTGGAGATCATCAAGAAAACCTCCAGTTTCACATCATTCATTTCCCAAAGATCCCCATAATCCTGGGACACCCCTTGTTAGTCACCCATAACCCACTTATTGACTGATCAAAAGGAGTTATATTGAGCTGGGGGTGGAATGGCTCCAGTTTGCACACCATGTCTGGTCAGTAACGAAGGGTGCCACACTTTTCCATTACCCTCTTCACCTTGAGACTCAGCCAGAAACCCCCAGGCACACTGAGGCCATCTCCTTGGACATAATGACTATTCCCTAGCCACAGATTGTTCCCAAGTTGTTCAATACTCCCCTGAGTTATCCCAAGTTCCCCCCTGAATACTCTTACTTAGCTGAGGTCTTCAGTAAGACTCGAGCAGTCTCACTGCCCCCTCACAGGCTCTGTGATTGCCCCATTGATCTATTACCTGGAACCTTCTCACCCCACAGAAGGTTGTATTCTCTTTCTGGGCCTGAAAGTGTTGCTATGGAGAAGTATCTACAAAAGTCCCTAGATAGTGGTTTTATCTGCTCCTCCACGTCACTAGCTGGGGCATGATTCTTTTTTGTTAGTAAAAAAGATGGCTCACTTAGACCCTGCATTGACTATAGAAGTCTCAACATCATTACAATCATGAATCGCTACACTCTTCCCCTAATGACAACAGCCTTCGAGATTCTACAAGGAGCTACCATCTTTACCAAGCTGGATTTCCGTAATGCATGCCATCTCATCAGGATCAGACGGTGATGAGTGGAAGACAGCGTTTAACACACCCACTGGCCACAACAAGTACCAAGTTATTTCCTTTGGACTAGCCAACACCCCAGCTGTCGTCTAGTGGTTTAATAATGATGTACTCCAAGAGATGCCTAACATCTTTGTTTTTGTCTATTTAGACAACATTCTCATCTTCTCTCATAACCACCAGGAACATGTGAAACAAGTTTGGAAGGTGTTGGTAGAACTTCTCAAACATGGGCTATTTGTTAAGCTGGAGAGGATTGAGTTCCATGTCTCCTCTGTCTCCATCCTTTCTCGGATTCATTATTTCTAAGGGTAGCTTGCAGATGGACCCCAGCAAGACTAGGGATGTGCTGGATTGGCCACAGCTTACCTCTATCATAGAGGTACAATGCTTCCTAAGGTTTGCTAATTTTTATAGGTTTATTAGGAACTTCAGTTCTATTGCCAAACCACTAACTTCCCTGACCAAGAAGGCTGGTACAGCCTTTAACACCCTCAAACAAAAATTCACCTCAGCACCTATTCTCACTATACCAGATCCTAAGTTGCCTTTTATCTTAGAGGTTGACACATTAGATATAGGGGTTGGAGCAGTCCTATCTCAAAGAAGTAAAACAGACAACAAACTTCACCCATGTGCCTTCTATTCCTATAGACTTAAGCTGACTCAGGCCAACTATGACATTGGAAACCGGGAACTACTGGCTATTAAGTCAGCCTTGGAGGAGTGGAGGCACTGGCTTGAGGGAGCATCTCATCCGTTCCTCATTTGGACTGATCACCAGAACCTCACTTATATACAGAATGCCAAGAGACTGAATGCTAGACAAGCTAGATGGTCACTGTTCTTTAACCAGTTCAAATCCGCACTTTCCCTCCACCCAGGGTTTAAGAATATCAAGCCTGACGGTCCCTCGAGACAGTTTGAACCTTCTGAGAAGCCATGCTGCCCCGAACCCATCGTGCCTGGCTCCAGGATTGTGGCTCTAATACTGTGAGATCTGGAATCCTCAATAAGAAAGGCACAGCAACGCCACACTGATCCAGGTAATGGACCATCTGGGAGCTCATTTGTCCTAACTCTATGCGTTCTGATGTCTTACAGTGGGCGCATTCTTCTTCCCCCTCGGGGCACCCCGGTATTACCAGAACCTACAAATTGATTTTGAGGAAGTTCTGGTGGAAAATGATGCGGAAAGACATGCATGAGTTTGTTTCTAGTTATCCCACCTGTGCTCAGAGCAAAGAACCCCGAACTTGACCCCAGGGACTCCTTCACCCACTATCCATCCAGAGTCACCCCTGGTTCTATATTTCTCTTGATTTTATTACAGGATTGCCTCCGTGTCAGAGAAATATAGTAACCCTTGTGGTGGTGGTGGACAGGTTCTCTAAGATGTGTCACCTGTTACCATTACCCAAGTTTCCCACTGCTATCCAGACAGCTGAACTACTAATAAGAACTACTAATAATGTTTTAAGATGCATGGCTTTCCCCAGGATCGTCTCTGATTGAGGTCCCCAGTTCTCATCCAGGTTCTATAAGACATTTGGGCGACTCATTGGCACGTCGATCAGTCTGTGCTCTGGCTACCAATCCCAGTCTAACTGGCAGACAGAAAGAGTAAACCAGGAAGTAGAAAAAAATCCTAAGGTGCCTGACAAGAGACAATCATTCCAACTGGACCTCCCATTTAGTTTGTGTAGAATTCGCTTACAATACTTTACATCACTCTTCCATTAATATGTCCCCTTTTTGGTCTAGGCTCGTGATTCCCTGAGAAGGGCTTTCCACAATCAGCAGAAACAGGCCAACAGGTATCGCAGGGCCAGACCCTCTCTCCGAACTGGCCACAGAGTATGGCTCTCGACCCAAAATCTTCCTTTGCAGGTAGAGTCACGTAAGTTGGCTCCATGCTATGTTGGCCCTTTTAAAATTATTAAGAAAATCAATCTTGTACCCTACCAGCTTCTATTACCCAGGGCCCTGGAAATACATCCTACGTTTCATGTTTCTCAACTAAAACCTTTTATTCGCTCCACCCTGTATCCCAACAGAGCACCCACACCTGCTTTACGCATTGTTGATGGCTATCCTGCTTTCACTGTCTGCAGACTACTTAAGTGTTACCAGGTACGAGGGAGGACACAGTACTTAATTGACTGGGATGGGTTTGGTCCGGAGGAGCGCACCTGGGTCTTAGCTAAAGATATTTTGGACTCTTCTCTTATCAAAGAATTCCACCAGGCACAGAGAGAGCACCAAAGAAACGTCAGGAGACGAGAGGAGGGGCTACTCTAATATCTCAGCACTCTATCATGCCTCCAAGCCACCAGGGGGCATAGCGATATTGCTCTATAATCCTCAACATTAGATGGCAGTAGTAACTCTTGTTTCTTTAAACTCCCCTGTAATCAGCCTAATTACCACCACCTGTTCTCTGCACTATATAAAGCCTGGTTTATACTTCTGCGTCAAGTGATTGCCGTAACCCATGGCAAATGCCCTGCGCGTAGCCATGCATTTATAGTTCTGTGTGCTGTTTCTGTTTCTCTGCAATACACTTCCGAAACGCTAGCTGGCAGTAGGTGTTTATGTTTCTCTGTGTCGAGTTTCTTCACTGGTGTTTTATTTTGTCGAACACTTCCTTAATGTACAAGTGGCTCAAATTTGCTCATTTTGAGGCGGGAACCGGTGGACGTGCAACAACTTTAATCATAAAGTAAACACAAAACAACAGTCTCCATCCAGAGCTCCTTGATGGGACTCCACACTTGTAAACTCTCGCTGCATCGAGCTCTCACCTCAGCCCACACTTGTCAGCTTTACCAAGCCGACCAATCACAGAGCTTGCGCTACGCGTACGCTTTAAATTTTTTGAGAGGTGCGCATCAACTATGCGTCCACGCGTAGGCTGCGCTGTAGCTTACGCGTGCGCTTGATGCAGAAGTATAAATCGGCCTTTAGACTGCTTTGTATCCTGCTCTGTGTTCAGTCCTGAACCCTACCTCTTAGCTCCCTCGTCCAGTGTTCCAGTAAAGTTGTTCTCAAGATCTTTGCTTGCTATGTTCTTATTTGATTGTTCTGAGACCCTCGTGTCTATTTTATTTTGTATGTATTTTGGGAAGCTCGGCTCTCCTATTTTTGTTGTTATTTTAACCCTGGCTGTAGAGAGATATTGTCTCTCCTTTTTGGCAATTCTTCTTCAGAAACTAACTTTGTTCCTCCTCTGCTCTTGGGCCACCAGTCACTGACTTGACTCATGTAGTAAGAACTGCTGCTAACAACACCGTAGACCCAGGTTCGATCCCTACTCAGACCCTTACACATTCTTTATCCTTTCGCTGCCGATGCTCTCTTTAACTGTTTTCTCGCTAGTGAAGCATTCAGTTTTTTCCACTTACGAAGTTCACCATGTAAATAGCAAATGCGCCACGGCGTGACACAACTGACTCTTAAAGGGAATGGGAGATGAGACTCTGATTGGTTTATTCTCAAAACACCCATAACTCATTAAGAGAATAAGCTCAACCCTGTTAGACCATACGCTGTGGTGCAGGGCATTTTTTTCCGTCCTCAAAATAGCAAAAGTGGATTCAGACATGCTCTTAATGCTTTTGCACCGTGCTTTTTAGACTTTGTGCCTAGATCATTAAAATAGAGCCCATTGTGATGAGCTGGTAACTGTCACTTAATGTTCACATGGGGGCGATGTATTTTAAAAACTTCTCTCAATCGTGGTGCAAAGCATAAAAGAACTAAGTGTTTGTTCGCCATGTATGAGAGCATGCGTAGCTTCGTCCTGGAGCTCAGGCAATGATAGCCTGGGCTGAAATGAAGTCATCTGGCTGGAAGACAAAATCTGTGAATCTGAATCTGTGAGCAATCGAACTACTATTCAATTCAATTCAATTCAATTCATCTTTGTATAGTGCTTATACAATGTAGATTTTTTCAAAGCAGCTTCACATGGAAGTTTATAGTGAATTGAAACAGTGTCAGTTCAGTTTTCAGTGTTTAAGTTCAGTTCAGTTTAGCTCAGTTCAGTGTGGTTTAATAATCACTACTGAGAGTCCAAACACTGAAGAGCAATTCCATCGATGCGCAGCTCTACAGATCCCGAACCATGCAAGCCAGTGGCGACAGCGGCAAGGAAAAAACTTTACCAATTGGCGAAAGTGAAGAATTTAAAAAACCTTGAGAGAAACCAGGCTCAGTTGGGCATGACCATTTCTCCTATGGCCAAACGTCTTGTGCAGAGCTGCAGTCTAGGCGCAGTAGCTGGACCTCAGTAAAGACACGTCTGTCCTTGGAGCATCACAGGAATCAGTCTCATGCTCTCCATCATGACCACCACAGCAGCAGCTCAGGATACGGCCTGGTCCAGAAACCTTGGAATTGTCTCGTCGCTGGTCTTGGATCGCATCAGTAGCACTGCATAGTCTGAGGGTCTCGAGATGAGTACCCCCAGGTGGAAATACATAATAAGGAGAATAATTAGCGTAGCTGCTGTTCATAGTGTATATAAACAAGAAGCAAAATCGTGTGTGGGGCACATCATGCGTCATACCGCTATGTAATGCACTGAGTGTATGCTTTGCTAAAAAGATAGGTCTTTAATCTAGTTTTGAAGAGTGTGAGTGTGTCTGAGCCTCGGACATTATCAGGAAGACTATTCCAGAGTTTAGGGGCCATAAATGAGAAGGCTCGACCTCCTTTACTCGATTTTGCTATTCTAGGTACTACAAGAAGCCCTGAGTTTTAAGATCTTAAAGAGCGGGTTGGATTGTAGCGAGACAAGAGGTTGGTTAGATAAACAGGAGCTAGATTATTTAAGGCTTTATAGGTAAGAAGTAATATTTTAAATTCAATACGAAACTTAACAGGCAGCCAGTGTAAAGAGGATAAAATTGGGGTGATATGATCATATTTTCTAGACCTGGTAAGAACTCTGGCAGCTGCATTTTGTACTAGCTGAAGTTTGTTAATAGAGGATGCTGGGCAACCAGCAAACAGAGCATTACAGTAATCCAGCCTAGAAGTCATGAAAGCATGAACTAGCTTTTCTGCATCTGAGATGGATAGCATATTTCGCAATTTAGCAATATTTCTTAGATGAAAGAAGGCAGTTTTTGTGACATGGGATATATGATTTTTAAAGGTTAAATTGCTGTCTAATATGACACCCAGATCTTTTATAGTAGAGCTAACGCTAACTTTGTATCCCTCTAATTGCAGGTCGAGTTGTGAGAACTGCTGTATACAGGATTTAGGCCCAATAAGTAATAATTCTGTTTTGTCTGAGTTTAAGAGAAGAAAATTGTTGGTCATCCAGTCTTTAACATCTTTAATACACTCAGTTAGCTTAGACAGTTCAGACATCTCATCAGGTTTAGTTGAAATGTATAATTGAGTATCATCTGCATAGCAGTGAAAACTGATCCCATGTTTTCTAATAATGTCCCCCAGGGGAAGCATGTATATTGTAAACAGCAAAGGGCCTAAAACTGATCCTTGAGGGACCCCGTACTTTACCAGTCTTACTTGTGAAAGTTGTCCATTAATATTCACAAACTGGTAACGATCAGCTAAGTATGACCTAAACCATTGAAGAGCCTGTTCTTGGACACCTGTAGAATATAAGCGGTCTATGAGAATATTGTGGTCAATGGTGTCAAAAGCGGCGCTAAGATCTAGTAGAACTAATAGTGAGATGCACCCTTGGTCAGCAGCTAAGAGTAAATCGTTGGTTATTTTCACTAATGCGGTTTCTGTGCTGTGATGAGGCCTGAAACCTGACTGAAACACTTCAAAAATATTGTTCATCTGCAGAAAGGAGCATAATTGGGTAGAAATAACTTTTTCTAGTATTTTAGACATAAACGGAAGATTTGAAATAGGCCTATAATTAGCTAGGTTGCTGGGGTCCAGTTGTGGTTTCTTAATAATAGGTTTAATAACAGCTAGCTTGTAAGGATTTGGAACATGGCCTAAAGCTAAAGAAGAGTTGATAACGTTAAGGAGAGGTTCTCCTATAACAGGTAGCAAATCTTTCAGTAATTTTGTTGGAATTGGATCTAACATACATGTAGCTGGTTTGGAACTATTTATAACTTTATCTAGCTCTTCCTGTTCTATGATTTTGAAGCATTGTAGGTTATTATGATTCAGTGGAATGTTTACTGGATCTGGAGTATAAGGTGGTGCAGAAAGTTTAACATCTTCTATTTTCTGTCTAAAGTCTTCTATCTTATCACTGAAAAAATTCATGAAGTCATCACTACTAATATGCGGTGGGACATTTTGTTCCAAGGATGACTGATTATTTGTTAATTTAGCAATGGTGCTAAATAAAAATCTAGGATTGTTATGATTATTTTCAATCAGTTTGCGGAGGTGCTCAGCCCTGGCAGATTTAAGAGCCCTCCTATAGCTGGACATACTGTCTTTGTACGCAATTCTAAAAACCTCTAAGTTTGTTTTTTTCCATTTACGTTCCAGGGCACGGGTTGCTGTTTTGAGAGCGCGAGTATGACTATTGTACCATGGTGTAGTTTTGTTCTCTCTAGCCTTTTTTAATTTAATGGGTGCCACCGTATTTAGTGTGCTAGTAAAGATGGCATCCATACTGCTGGTTACTACATCAAGGTCATTTACGTTTGCGGGTGTATTTCGAATTAAAGAAAAATCAGGTAAGTTACTTATGAATTCATCCTTAGTGGATGGAACGATAGTCCTACCAGGGCGGTATATTGGTGCAGATCTGATAATTTCAGGTGAACGCAGCTTATATAGCAAGAGGTAGTGGTCTGTAATATCATCACTTTGTGCTATAATGTCTACATCAAAGACCTCAATTCCGTAAGACAATATTAGATCTAATGTATGCTTTAAGCGATGGGTAATGATATGTGCCAACATTTACACAACTTTTAAGGGGTTAGCGCTTTGGTGAGAACTTTCCCTGTTAGGGTTATATTAACAATTCCGTGTTTCTGTTGCTTTGGCTTTCATGGGAGTTAATGTTGGTGAATTTTAAGATTTTTGGCAGAGTAAATAGACAGAACTTGTAGCTTTATTGATGTTGTTTCATGATGTTCGTCCTTATGATCCTGATTTTTGAGCATGATTCTCTGTTTTGTCGTCACTAATGTATTACAATACACAATGTAATACAATAATAATAATAAAAAGTTGTTCTAAAGTGATGGATTTGAATAAGCAACAGCTTTTGCACAGCTGTAAATACAGATGTGAAACCGTAGAGAGAGAATGTAGTTCCTCAACTTACATAAAGGGGGTTGAGACACTGTGTTTTATTTATTTATTTGGCATCAAACTGTTATATAAATGCAAAATCACACTAATTACCTTCATAGCTCCTCTTCAATAATTTTTCAGTGAGTGACAGATGGTGAGGAGCATTGCTAAAATAAAACTCCACCTTCTATTCAATATTCAGTTTCAGCTGGAAATGCATCACAATACTTAGGTAAAAATGGTAGAAAAATCCATTTCACATAGACCTCAAACCCAGAGCTTTTGCAAACAGAACAGAAACTTACCTTGTTCTTTTTTAAGCTTAAAGGTGCAGTATGTAAGTTTGACACCCAGTGGTTGAACTAGGTATTGCACTCCTGGATCAAAACAAACGCAAATGTGGGTTGCCAGATTGAGTACAGGAGCGAGTGATTTAAACTGTGTTCTAATTAAAAGCAACGACACGCGATAGAGGGAATATTTTCCATATTAAAAGGAGTTTTGGTTCTAACCAACACCTCGAATTGATATATTAGAAACGGCTTCTATTTCTCACAGCTGAACAACAGAAACCTATGACAGTGATCACCTCAGGTAAACCTTGTGTGCTTTATTCAGTGCTAAATGCTAACAATTTGAGTTTGAATGCCATTTTACAGGACATTTATTGCCATATACTGAAAGCAGCAGCAGATAGTTCACCTCAGATCTTGAAAATACAATAAACCGTTTGAAATTGAACTTTAGAACTAAACACATATGAGTGATTCAGCATCTACATTTAATGATGTTAAAAAGGGTTAACATGTATTAAATAGATTTTTTATTTAAACCTTACCGTTTCCTGAGTGAGTGCATATTCTGGGCTTCTGAATGGCTGTATTTAAATTTCTGTCGTGTTTTGTCTAGTGCAAACAGCCAAATTGCTCATCACTGTGTATTTCGTCACAAAGCTTGTTGTCAGGACACACGGTTACAATGTAACCTGCTCACGTTTGTAATATTTATATCATTTGCTAATTAATGACCTCATGTGGAACTGAATCTGTCTCATTTCGACATCTGATACTGTCCACTGTCCGCATTTTGCTCACGGACGCACACTTTCAGAGCCTTTCTGAATGAATTAATAAAATACGCTGTTTTCCAACAAGGCAATTCGGAGTGCTGAAATATAATTGGCTAAACTGGCATTGTGCAGGTTAAATTTACCTAAACAAAGACAGCATTCCGGCAAGGAAAAAAACATTTTCAATGCAGAAAATCTGACTCAGCATTGTTTTTTAGTTAAATAAGTATGTTCACTTGGGATGTTTCCTAAATATCTGCACACATATTATGGTATTTTTATGCTTTAGAAGAGTCAAAAACTTACATACAGCACCTTTAAAACAGTTCTACAATTTGTTTCCTGAATGAGTTTGAGATATGTTTTTTTCTTGTTTGGTGGGTGTGTCAAAAATGTCAGCCCAATTAGCAGCAACATGTATATAAAAACAGTGTATTAAATAATACAATTTTGAATAATATACCAGTTGATATTTTATAACACATTTTTTGACAATACAGTTGTTTAAAAATGTGTTTTGATGACTTCAGCAGTCAATCATCTTCTCATTCCCAGCCAATAGCAACCGTCTGATGGACACTTGTTCTGGAGTTTTTGCAACATAGGCTCCTTTTGAAAATGTTGCCCTATATACATTTCCGGAGAACGCAAATTATGTAGCCAGAGCTACTTATGGCTGCATTTCATCTTTAAAATGAAAGCTACGGGGCACTTCCTTTTTGAGCTTACCAGCTGACCGCTTACCTTTGTATGGATGGCTTTTTAGTGGTTACCAGTTTGTCTGGTAGCTCGACATGTATGGCTGCAGACGTAAGATGCAGAGCGAAGTTGACCACAACAACAGGGTACGAGTCTGGTGAAGAACGGTTCCAGAAAGCAGGTAAGACAAAAACAATAGCTAAAAATGAAATAAGTACATAAAAGGGTGAGAATGTGTTAAAATATGGGGGATTTTATTTTTCTCAATTGCTTTTTGAAACACTGCTGTTGGGTTTAGGAAAGTTGGTGGGCGGGTCAATCTGTGCTTTTTAAAACACTATTGGTTGGGATTAGGAAAGGGGGAGGGTGGGTGGATTTGGTTGCTTGGTCAGTCTGTAAGTCAGTCAGTCGACAGCAGCCTCTGGTGGATTTACATGGGAACAGCACATGCGAATGGCACTCAATGGAGAAATTTGAGATCTAAAAAAAATCGTACACAGTGACCTCTGGTGGATTTACAAAAACTGCAAAACAACCTAGCTTCTGGGCTACGTAATCAGAATGAGCCTAGGTTGAGTTGATATATCCAACTTGCACATTTATTTACATTAAATGCGAAATAACTGAAATAATAAGAGAACAGATTGTTATAGAATGTATAGACTTTAGTCAGTCTAGGGCCTAATCCCAATTCTACCCCTTAAACCTTCCCCTTACCCCCTCGTTTTGCACATTCAATCCCCAATTCTCTTTAGCTTAAAGGCATAGGGCTAAGGGAAGGGGTAGATACCTCTTCAAACTGAATTTTTTCAGGACCAGACTCGAAATCAAGGGGTAAGAAAATTTTCCAGAATACACCAGCCACAACGGCAGCATAGCTGCACCCAGAAGTAAGGAAATCCACAAATAGTGTTTTTTTTTGTCATTATGAATTTTTGCAATAAAAAAGCATATGTTTTAATATAGTCGTGTTCATGTTTTACCGTCAGGCTTTTATAAAAAAATTCCAAAATAAAAAATCGCTGAATTTCACTATCTATAATCCCTAATAATAACTCCTGTACAGCCATCCCACAATATTATGACACTCGATGACACTCGAATACCCTGTCAGAAAAGTCTAATGGCTGGAAATGAGCTTTTTACAGTGTCTGCTATAATGTTAATGTTGTTTTTGGTGTATTTACATAGATAATATGGCCACAGTGTAAATGCGCAGTATAGTTATCTTATTGCCACATTAGACCGTTATGATAAAATAATATATGCCTTCCGTGATTTCTTGAAGATAAATACCAAAAAATAAAGCAACTGGAATAACTACAGCAGTCGCGATCGTCTGATTTCATATGAACATGATATCACGATGCCATATGATGACGTGTGCAGGTGCTGTAGTGCTGTTTTATTTCTTAGAGGTAAATTTTAAAGCGCTTCCCCTTCACACTCGGTTTTAAGGGCCAAGGAGAAGGGGTACAACAATAGAATTGGGATTGGGCCTAAATCTGTAAGTGATCAGTAAAAATGATAAGTCTAATTCTCCCAATAAAAATTAATAAGACCATATGGACCATAACAAGTGGGTTATCCTTCACCTGACATGTTTATTTTTTTTTCCATCCAAAAAATCTAAATGCGTGGCAAATCTAAAATGCTTGGCAGATGTTGGATCCCAATAATTTGTTTCCACTTCACTTCATTCGAGTGAAAGAGTAAAAGAGAAGGTTCTCTTTTATTCTAAATGGAAAGGTCAGTGACTGTAACATTGAGCATATTTTCCAGTATTAAGAACCGTATTAGTACAAATGTGTCCATTTATAATTCTTTATAATCAAATTTATGAATTTACTTTTGTGTGTACAAATGTGTTTGTCTGACCAAGAAATTTCAGCAAATAATGTTGTTTGGCAATCAATCAATCAATCAATCAATCAACCTATCAATCAATCAAACAAACAATCAATAAATCAACCTATCAATCAAGCAATAAATCGATCAATCAATCAACCAACTAACCAACCAGCCAATCAATCCATCAATCAATCAAAGAAATCAATATCAAAATCAATCAACCAACCAACCAATCAGTCAACCAATAAACCAGCTGATTGACTGAAAAGTTCTGACTCAAAAGAAGTCATTAAATACTGTTGCTTCATCCATTAGTTCCCACGAATCAAGAAGTTTACTGAAAAACAACTTCAATTTGTATCTGTTCCTCACACAAAGGGATAGTAAGACTTTCTTCATGGAGCCATCAGCGGCAATAAAGAAGCTTTATTTATTAGGACTTTATGATGCGATGTTTGTTTTCAAAAGTTTTAACCAAACTCAAACCTGAGGACCGAATAATTGGCCTATGGATACAGAAAGTGGGGAAATGGAGCATTTTCAAATGGCTTCTTAAGATGTGACATGAAACACGTCTTTGTTCTTCATTCTGCTCGGTTGACACAAATTCTTACTCATCTTGGAAACCAAGGGCCGCGTGAGCTCTTTGAGAGCGGCGATAATTGGGGCTTGCCTCAGTCGATTCTTATGTAAGTGAGAACGGCACCGAGGTTGTTGATGGCACCCCATCACGCTCATTAATTTGTTTAATCTTCAACCTTGCCAGGTCCTTCTCCGAACTTCCCCTTCTTCAGTTGTTTACACAACACTTTCCCAAGTATTTTCCATCCAATTACTTTTGGTGACACAGCACCTCCTCCTTGTTTTCCCATCCCAAGCTGTCCTTGAGTAGTTAGCTAATTAGTTTCGCAGCAATTACCTGCCTCACTGCTTTGCCACAGTCTTTACTGTTTATTTATTTATTTAGGTTTCATATACTGTCATACAAAAGCCAATAATGGGAAAAACGACATCGTTCATTTGCATTCCTTCATCATTTGGCTTCCAGAATTGTAAACAGCCCATCAAAATGGCTGCCAATATGGAAGTGAGACGGGTGTTTCAAACTCACATTAAAGGCGGGGGACTTGTACATCTTTGAGGACTCTTATTAATGGGTAATATGTGTAGCCATTAGTCTTTTCCTTTTTTTGGGGGAAGGAGGTCACAATCTGTGCCTGACACAGAGCCAGTCTTTCTATTTAACTTATTCATTATTGTACACTATGTGCAAGCCAGTGTTTCCTGTGCTGCCAAAGAAAAAAGGATGTCTTTGGACAGGACTACCGGAGGCTTAAATGTAATGGAACTGTAATTCAAACAGACAAATGGAAAGAGAAATGTAATCACAGAAATCTATATAAAGCTTAGCTTCTGCTAAATCCTTTTTTAAACGCACATTTTAAAAAATACTTATCTTATACTTATCTTACCAGTGTATAAAAAATGTGAATAAAGATACTATCCTGTACAAATTGGAATAGTTTTGCCTTACAAGTTGGATATATATGTAGTCCCACCCACAGTTGAATCTCAGTGGTTCAAAATATTGGGTAACACTTTATTTTGATGGTCCATTTGAGTATTAGTAGACTGTCTGCTTAATATCTGTTGACACTGACATTTAACAGTCCTTCAACAGACATTTAACTGACTATAAGAAACTTTGCAATTACATGTCAACTTACACTAACCCCAACCCCAACCTAACAGTCTACTTATAATCTAATGATAATTAGTTGCAATGTAACTTAATTTCAACAAACGGACCGTCAAAATAAAGTGTGACCAAATATCCCTTTAAAATATTAATATATTAATTCATATTAACTAACAGTTAATTAAAGATCAATTAAATTAAAGAAAAATGTCAAAAAACATTGGATTGAAAGTAACACATGGATGGGTCAAATATCAATCAGTATTAATCTAATATTTACAGTAGTGTTGTTAAGTTACCATAGTTGGGTTATTTGTAATAGTGGACTTTTTTTTTTACAGGTATACTAACTTGTTTAGACTTTATAAATGGGCTGATATGTATAGATTAGCTTATATTCTCTACAGTTTACTACTGAACTAACACTTTATAACAGGGGTCTCAAACTTATGGCTGCTGGCCGCATGATAGTTTGTGGCTCTCACCTTAATTTGAAAGTTTAATGTTAATGCAGCCCGCGAGTTTGATACGTATGGCACTTTACAGTGTTGTGTGTGGAGCTGAATGAACCCACCAAACACGGTGGGGTATATGGCTCTCGGAATCGAGACATCGGCTGGGCTTGACGCAGGCAGAGAAACATTTCCCAATGAGTTAAAGTTAAAGCCATTTTGACATGGAGTGTTCTCTTCCATGCCTGACTGGCTGCCTCGTTTCTATTGGGCACACGCGGACATTCATCTCAGCACTCTTTATTCACAACAATTATTTTAAAGTTGCTGCCCAGCGGGACATTATAAATATAAAAATGTATATAAATCAGTGATTAAGTTGAGCCGAGTCTTGCCGGATTCTGTTCCAGGAAATGTCAGATATTTGTATTTTTCTTTCCGGTATTCATTTTAATTGATTTTACATGAACTTGTGTGCGGTGAATACCTGCATGTATGTGTGTGTGTGTGTGTGTGAGAGAGAGAGAGAGAGAGAGAGAGAATGAGTGCAGCGAATGCTGTGTATTGTGTTTGCGTCAAATCAAAGTGATGCGTACGTGGTGGGATAAAAGAAAAGTAAGGAACTCAATGCAGCCTAATGTAATCTTGGGCAGTCACATATTGACAACTGTCCATCGGCAACAAGAGTCCCCGGTAACCGGACCAATTATTGACCTTATTCTTCAATGCGGGAGTGCGGTCGTTTTTTCGATTGTTTTAGAACGTCCGATTCAGTCGCCTATGGGACAAATGACTAGGAATAATAAATGTCAGAAAACGGTCAAACTACTCGCTCTACAAACAAGTGTTTGCATGGCTATACAGACAAAGTAGAATAAGATAATAAGAAAATCTAAGTTTGCAACATCAAGCAGCAAAACAAGCTGTTTTTAATGTATAAAAATTAATGGAAGTGAATGAGACCGGAAGTCTCGAGCCAAAATGATTCAAATGGCTGCGTCCGCTCATCAGCGTAGAATAGGTGAATAGGGTTGCACCGTTATTTGTGGGTCATTTGCATCGCTTTACTTGTATTGTATTTTCATTGCCTCACACAATAAACATTACATATAATTCTATATGATGTAAAAGTAGTCAAAACAAACAACACAGTGTTGCTTCTTTTTTTTTGTAACAACAGCACGGCGGATAACAGTAAATCGAATTATTATTATTATTATTGTTATTTATTACTGAGACCAAGATGGTGGCGCGTACACATCGCGAGGCTCGGCGTCTCTTCAGTTTTTGCAATTTTGCAGTATTTTTCCTGCTCATTTCGGGTCTGTTCGTGCAGAACAGTAATGCCTTTACATCGTACACCCGACAGGAGATCTTGGATATTGGTTTGTGCATTTCGGACAGTTTTATCAGCAATCTACGACTCATCCCAGAGATCGCCAGGACACCCGAGGCTGAGCGCTCTGTCCGGCCGGGCGGAAGTGCTCGGAGACGGCGATGCGAACGTAAACAAAGGCGGGGGAAGCACGGCAGGCTAAGAGCTAAGCTAAAGCTAACACCACACCGGCTCTCTTTACCCAGCATCTTCCTCGCCAATGTACGGTCCCTGGTGAACAAAATGGATGAGATTAGACTGCGCATCAACCACAGCAAAAGATTATGGAACTGTAATGTCATGATTTTCACAGAAACATGGCTAAACAGCGGGATACCAGACAACGCTGTATCTTTAACTGAGCATCAGACATTCCGAGCAGACAGAGCGGCGGATGACTCCGGTAAGACCCGAGGCGGAGGATTATGCATTTATATTAACAAAGCGTGGTGCACAAACTCTGTCATCGTTGGGAGACATTGCTCTGTTAACCTGGAATTTCTGATGGTCAAATGCAGACCGTTTTATCTGCCACGGGAGTTCACCTCCACCTTTATAATCGCTGCTTATATTCCACCCGATGCGGATGCAAAGCTTGCTATGAATGAACTTCATGCAGCCATCAGCAAACAACAGACTGCTCACCCGGAGGCTGCTTTTATTGTTGCGGGGGATTTTAATCACTCAAACTTAAAGACAGTGCTCCCCAAATTCCATCAAAACATTTTCTGTCACACACGGGGAAACAAGACTTTGGACCAGGTATACACAAACATGGCTGAAGCCTATGCTGTTACCCCCCTCCCCCACCTGGGTCAATCAGATCACCTTTCTTTGTTCCTCACCCCCCGATACTCACCCCTCATCAACCGTGTGAAGCCATCAGTGAGGACCATCAAAGTGTGGCCAGCGGGGGTA